>ML300543.1:0-63611 GCA_005239495.1 Nicotiana undulata
TTCTGATGCTTTAATATGGCTCCAAGAGAATCATAGTAGCAACTGGAGAGGGCTTGGTTTTGGTAGCCAATTACCTAAATGGGATCCTAAAACCAAGTATCTCACTCTCCCTGAAAATAAAATTTGCACCCATTGTGGGAAGACTGACCACTCTAAATATGAATGTTCTGCAAAGGAAAAGGCCAGTCAGAAAAATGAGAGATTCATTAAAAAGAAAAATTGACTACCAAATTGGGCCAGAAAAAATCAGATTCATCCATTCTCTCATGGAAAGGGACCCAAACTAGTTTGGGTTCTTAAAACTAATCCCTGATTTCTTTTGAAGGTACAAGTGAAGGGAAGCAGCCAGTTTTGGTTTTTGGATAGTGGTTGTTCTAAGCATATGACAGGGAACAAGGAACGGTTCCTTTCACTTGAAAACCTCAAAGGAGGAAATGTCTCCTTTGGAAACGGAAAGAAAGGTGAAATAATAGGGGTCGGCAAGGAAGGTAAAGATGACACACGTTCAATTGAACATGTGTATCTGATAGATGGCTTGAAATATAGCCTTATCAGTGTGTCACAACTGTGTGACAGAGGTAACCTTGTCGCTTTTACTTCCACAAAATGTTTTGTGATCAACCTGCTTACTGACAAGATTGTTTTGCAGGGAAAAAGAATGAACAATATCTATGTCATTGACTTGTCCACACTGTCTGACAATGAACTCACTTGCCTTAGTGTGTTGGACAGTGATCCCCTCCTGTGGCACAAAAGACTTGGTCATGCAAGTCTAACTCAACTTAACAAGCTGGTCTCTAAGGACTTAGTGGTAGGGCTTCCTAACATTAAGTTCAAAGAAGACAAGGTTTGTGAGGCATGTGCAAGGGGGAAGCAGGTAAGGTCTTCTTTCAAAAGTAAGAAAATGGTCAGTACCACCAGGTCGTTGGAACTGGTTCATATGGATCTCTGTGTCCAATGAGAACTCTAAGTAGAGGTGGAAAGAGATATGTTATGGTACTAGTAGATGATTTCTCAAGGTTCACTTGGACCTTGTTCTTGGAATCTAAGGATGAAGCATTTGAGATGTTCACCTCATTTGTCAAGAAGATTCAGAATCAATTAAGACATAAACTAGTATCCATTAGATCTGACCATAATACTGAGTTTGAGAATGCTAAGTTTGATGAGTTCTGTGATGAACATGGTGTGAATCATAATTTTTCTGCTCCTAGAACCCCACAACAAAATGAGGTTGTTGAAAGGAAAAACAGAACTCTTAAAGACATGTAAAGAACCATGCTTCTATCAAGCAAACTACCTCACAGTTTCTGGGCTGAAGCAATTAACACTGCATGTTATATTGTCAATAGATGCATGACCAGACCTCTGGTAGAGAAAACTCCCTATGAATTACTTAAAGGGAGAAAGCCCAACATATCCCATCTTAGGGCTTTTGGATGCAAGTGTTATGTGCATAATAATGGAAAAGATTCATTAAGAAAACTTGATCCCAGAAGTGATGAGGGAGTGTTCTTGGGATATTCTACACATATCAAGGCTTATAAAATATACAATAAAAGAACCATATGTGTAGAAGAAAGTTTACATGTTGTCTTTGATGAAACTAACACTTTATCTGAGAGACAGGAACCAGAAGATGAGGAGCTTGGACTGGTGAGGAGCAAAGAATACATTGAAGCACCCATGGGAGATGGAACAGGTGATGGAACAGGTCCAACAACCCCACGCAACTTTACTAGGGGAATCTCTCATGAAAATACTGGTCCTGATCCTGTTCCACTGCAACAAGACAACTTGGAACAATCCAGAAGTGAACAACTGGCTCTCAAACCACACAGATATCAGAGTTCTCACCCTCTTGAGAACATCATAACAGACCTGAGATCTGGAATCAAAACTAGATCCTCCTTGAAAAATCTGTGTGCGTTTGATGCATTTCTATCCATGATTGAACCAAAGAACATTGCTGAAGCCCTGAAAGATGCTGACTGGGTAACTGCTATGCAAGAGGAGCTGAATCAATTTGAAAGAAGTCAAGTATGGCACTTGGTACCCAGACCACTGGACAGATCAATAATTAGCACCAAGTGGGTCTTCAGGAATAAACTCGATGAGGATGGAACTATTACTAGAAACAAGGCAAGACTGTTTGTTCAAGGATACAACCAAGAAGAGCGAATTGATTATGATGAGACCTTTGCTCCTGTGGCAATATTGGAGGCAATCAGACTTCTTATAGCATTTGATGCACACATGGAATTCACTTTGCATCAGATGGATGTAAAGAGTGCTTTTCTCAATGGCTATTTGAAGGAAGAAGTATTTGTAAGACAACCTCCTGGCTGTGAAAGAAATGAATCACCTGATCATGTATATAAACTTGACAAGGCTCTCTATGGTCTCAAGCAAGCACCTACAGCCTGGTACGAGAGATTGTCAAAATTCCTACTGGAACATGGGTACAAACTAGGCAAAATAGACAGTACTTTATTCTTAAAGGAAAAGGGAAAAGATCTTCTGATTGTACAAATTTATGTTGATGATATCATATTTGGGGCAACAACTGAGAAGCTCAGCAAGGAATTTGCTACACTAATGGGGAGTGAGTTTGAAATGAGTATGATGGGTGAGCTAACCTTTTTCTTAGGTCTGCAAATCAAACAAACTCCACATGGAACAATGATTCATCAGCAGAAGTATGTGAGAGAACTCCTCAAGAAGTTCAAAATGGAAGATTCAAAGGAGATAGATACCCCAATAGCCACAGCTACAAAATTAGATGTGGATGAACCTGGTTCATCCGTTGATCAGAAGACGTACAGAGGGATGATTGGATCTCTACTATATGTTACTGCTAGTAGACCTGATATCGTGTTCAGTGTGGGACTATGTGCTAGGTTTCAAGCCAATCCAAAGGAGTCCCATCTCACTGCAGTAAAGAGAATCTTGAGATATTTGAAGGACACTACTAATTTGTGCCTTTGGTATCCTAAAGGTAGTAATTTTGACCTTGTAGGATATGCTGATGCTGATTATGCAGGTTTTCTGGTTGATAGGAAAAGTACTTCAGGTATGGATCACTTTTTGGGCTCCTACCTTGTGTCTTGGGCTACCAAGAAACAAAATTTAGTAGCATTGTCTACTGCTGAGGCTGAATATGTGGCTGCAGCCTCTTGTTGTGCTCAGTTGTTGTGGATTAAGAAACAACTCCTGGACTTTGGCATAGATGTGGGATGCATTCCTATTTACTGTGATAACACTAGTGCAATTAGTATGACTAAGAACCCGGTTCATCACAAGAGAACTAAGCACATAGATGTTAGGCACCATTTCCTGAGGGATAATTATGAGAAGGGGATGATCTCAATTGAATTCTGTGCCACTGATCATCAAATTGCTGATATATTTATCAAAGCATTAAGTAGGGAGCATTATGAGAGAAATATGCTTGAATTAGGGATGATTAAGATCACCTATTAAAAAAAAGGGAGAAAGTTTTATGGCTAGAAATGTTAATTAGGGTACTCAATCAGATTAATCATTGCTCAGCACTATGTCTTTGTTGTCATACTCTTCTGTCATGTATTAATATGATTCCCTAGTTGCTAATGATGTTTCTCTATTTGTGAATTGAGGCAAAATGAAGTTTTTTTTAGGATGAACCTGGTTCATCCATGCTGGTTTACATGACTGACAAGGTACGTATTCATCTCCATACATGTATTAATTCAAGTACAGTCATACATGAGTAGGAATCTATTCTTTTATGGTTCAGATCAAATTCTTGTACTTACCCAAAATGAACCAGTTTCAAGAAGTTCCGTCTCATTAAATTAGCCTAGTTTTAGGGGGAAAGAAACGGTCTAATCAATGTCAAATCACTGACAGTCCTTAATCGATTAGTATCCTACTTGTGTTAATACTCGTCCGTTACAATTACCCCAGCCACAAGTTATAAATAGGCCATCATTACCCATAGTGAATAAAGCTATAGACGAACCCTGTTCAAGTCATTCAACACTCAAATCTTCACTGTCTTTTGCCCTTTCTTCTTTTTCTCTCAAAAATTAAAAATGTCGTCTGCTTCATCTGATTCCCAAAATCGTGACTACGATGAAGGAGTATATGAGTCTGATTCCCCACCGGTATACAGTTCTGAATCCTCTGAGACACCTGAAACCCCTGAATACCATGANAATCTTCACTGTCTTTTGCCCTTTCTTCTCTCTCTCTCAAAAATTAAAAATGTCGTCTGCTTCATCTGATTCCCAAAATCGTGACTACGATGAAGGAGTATATGAGTCTGATTCCCCACCGGTATACAGTTCTGAATCCTATGAGACACCTGAAACCCCTGAATACCATGGGGCTCTTAGAACTACACCAAACCCTATTCCAGCCCCAAAACCCCGTCGTGTCAAGGTTCTTGCCCGAAAATCTGTGGCTTTAGGGTCACGAGCAAAGTTCTTGGAAGATTTGTTATAGGATGAAGAAGAACCCAAACCTGATTCATCCAGTGAATCATTTAAATCTGCACAAGAGGACGGTGCACCTGGTTCGTCAAGTGCTGAGAAAGGTAATACTGATGTTACCTCTGTGTTAAATTCTGAAACTAGATTTGTGCTGGTTGGGTCTGTGGTGGATGTGGAAGTGCCAAGAAGACCAAGAAAAACTGGGAAATTCAGTGAGAATGAGGGAGATGCAAGAGTGAGGGGTTCTGGGAAGGATGGTTCTATACTCAGTATTTGTGGCCCCATTCCTGATAATCTTGAAGATGATGTCATAGTTTTAGGGGGAACAAATGAAGTGGAAGATGATGCTGCTGGATTAGAATAGCTTATGAAGGAGATAGATGATCGTGTTTCTTCTGGGGAAGAAACCTTGGCTGAGAGACTTAAGAAACCGTGGGACTCATACAACCCCAAGAAGAGGAGGACTCCTAAGTCCATCAAGTCTAAGGCCTCAAAGAAGAGGAAAACTGATGAGTTTGTTGATGTGCCTATTCCAAGGGTACGAGCTACAAGAAATACTGTACGTGAAGAAGAGGAAAAGATGGAAAAAGCTCTTCAAGAGAGCAAAAGAAAGAGAGTTGAGAAAGGGAAAGCGAAAGTAAGGGAGCCTGTTGAGGCTATTGCTTTTGATGAGATGTTGGACCTGGTCCAACAGAATGAAGAGGTTACTCTAGTGGTGGTCAAGACACCCAAGGCAAAATTGACTAAGACTTCCTCAAAGAAGTCAGCACCTATGACTGCTACCACTGTGGGTACATCTACAAGGACATGGTCCAAGGTAAAGTCGAAGAAGAAAGTTCAGATTGTTGAGAAAGATAATGATCCTGATTGGAGTGGAGATGATGAGAAGGAGGTTGAAGAAGTGTCGATTGACAGAGTTGCCATGTTTTGGCAAGCGGCATATTTTTGAAGGAAAAATTGCTGAAAGACCTGGAGGAGCCAGGTATGAGGTACTTAGTAGATTTTCTGGCAACTCAAGGCTGGAAGGACATGGTTCTTCGCTTGGAGGGCAGGCTAGTCAGAAATGAAGTAGTTGAATTCACGGGGAATGCAACTGTGATTGGAGGAAGGGTTACATCATTCGTCAGGGGAGTTGAAGTCTCTTTTGACGCACAGGAACTGGGAGTCATTCTTGAAATTCCATCTGAGGGTTATGATTATTATACAAGGCAGAGATGGCCTTGCTTGGATGGAATGGCCTCAACACTTAATATCACCAGATTCTTTTGTGACAATGAAGAAGAGCCTGTACCAAGGGCAGTGTACAAAAGCGAGATGAAGCCTGAACACAAGTTGCTCTTTGAGTTTGTGATTAAATTTCTGCTGCCAAGACAAGAGCGAAGGCACATTGCAAACTATATGGATCTAACGCTCATGGAGTGCCTATATAGAGGCAAGTAGATCAATTGGCCATCTCTGATCATTCAGCTCTTGGACAGGGTGGTAAATGGCACCAAGGCTCATGCGATTCCTTATGGATTTATACTTACTGCAGTTCTGGGTCATTTTGGAGTTCCCACAAAGAAGGCTGAAATGGCTACTACTAAGGATTTCTTTGGGAAGGACACTTTGCTGTCTTGTGATTACACTGTCAGTGCCCCGGCAGATGAACCTGAGTCATCTCGGAAGCAACCGATTAACAGCAAGGTCCATACTCTGGTGCAATAAAGTGAGCAAAAGGATATGGAGATCCTTCGCTTGAAGACTCGCTTAGTTGAGGTAGAAGGTGAGCGTGATGCTCTCAAAGCTGAATTAGCCAAGGAGAAGGAGAAAAATGAGGGTGTCATACACCAAATGTTGTTTCTTCTCCAAACCAAGAGTCCTACCTCGTCTGCACCACCCCAAACTTAGTAATTTCCAGAACTACCCCCTCATATCCTGTCAAGTGCCCAGTTCGGGATTGTGTTTAGTTGTTTGTTTCAGTTTTTATTCTGTCGTACTTATGTTTTGATTGTCTTTGTTTTAATCTGTTTTGGTGTTGATCAACCATGTTAAGTAAATGAAAGCTTGGTGTTTTGTAAATGTCTCTATTTATAATTTAGCTTATATTTTTGGTTTCTTGTGTTGATTAATCATGTTGCACCTGCAGTTGCCTAAATTGGCCATGAGTAAGACTTAATTACTGGTAATTATCACTTTGCAACTTTTCGATGATGCCAAAAGGAGGAAGATGTGCTCCAGTTATTGTTTCATTTTTTGAAAAATTTTAAGTGATATTTATGACCTAATAAACTTGGTTCGTGATGATTAATGCTCACAAAAATAGAAAGTGTTAGATGTGTATACTGGATAAATGCACATAGTTATTCATCATAAAAAAGGGGGAATTTGTTGGCCCATGTCACTGAATGGGTTTTGAAGATTGACAACAGGCGTCCAGTTGAACCTGGTCATCATAGCACAAACTTCAATATAAAGCAGTTGGATCGTAAATCGTACAAATCTAGGAGATATTAGAGTTTGCTAAATATCAAAGAACTAATATAATGTCTCCTAATACGAAAAGGATGCAAATTGATAGAAAAGACAGAAGTTGATTTCAACTAGGACATGAATAGAGGAAGGAAGTTGAGTTACAATTAAACTTGTCTGCCAAGGAAGAGTTGGATCAGAATTGTATCATGTACTCAACAAACGACTTCTATAAATAATCAAAGTATTACGGCTGAAAGAGGTGACACACAAGTACAAAAGTGAATCAAGTTCTGAAGCAAAAGTTCCAGAGGTTTTGCAAGCATAATTGTTGTGCGATACAAAGGCTACAGTTCAACTAGAAGGAACAGTTTCATTGTCTGTATATCGAGTCTAGTTGATTGTAGTAAGAGTTTAAATATTGTATCTTATCAGCTTTATTAGAAGCAAATTGTAATAGGTACAAATTGTTCAAGTTAGAGTTAGCTTGAATTCCGTAGAAATTAGCTAGAGGCTAGTTGATACAAAGAGGATTAGAGTTAGTCCTAGGATTACAAAAGAGTTTATTTTGTAAGTCCGTTTTGGCTCAGTGTTCAGTGAAGAGTTTTGAGCAAATCCTACTGAGGAGTAAGTCGTAGTTTTTTCACCTTTTGAGCCAGGTGTTTTCCACGTAAAAATCCCTGTGTCTTTACTATTACTGCTTAATTATTCCGCAAACTGTAGTAAGTAGTAGATTAAGAAGAACCAGGTTCTTTTTATTAGACAGCACTCGAAAATTGGGTATTGCACAATCAACTTATAATATTGTGTAGTATTGAAGTCTAAAAAATCATACACCACAGTCGCTGCAAAAATACAAAAATGTCAATATTTACCAAATGATTAGAAAAAAAGAGAGTTAAATGTATAGAAAGAAAGAATATTTTTGTAACAGTGATCCTTCTTTTTGTTGTGGTATCTCTCCGATGATCCACTGAATGTTAAGAGGGTCGGTAACAGCTTTCTCAACGTATGCCTTTGTATTCTTGAAGTTGATGTCTTTACGCTTCCCATAAAAACCGGTGCATGACAAATAAAAAGGGATAATAACAGAAAACTTGTCGACACAAGATTCAACAATAGGGTGATTGCGTGAAGAGACCATGGAATCATACGCATATAACTGCCTGTCTGCAATGTCAAAAACAACCAACACCTAGTGGAATTTTTCTACAATGTTGACGGGCATGATGACATAATCAACTTCATCCCAAGCAACATTTGCGAGTAGTCTATACCCCAATATATATTCTTCTACAACGTCCTGGGGTTTGACAACAAAAAACTTCTTTTCTTGAGGAGAATTTTGGAACTTTTCATAATGTTCAATCCTAGTCTTGAACAAACAATATGTTATAGTAAACCTAGTCTTGTTGTGGGGGGCATACTTGCCTCTTTTCCTCAAGTAATACATTATAACATCAATGTGCTGCAACAAAAACAGTTTGCATTTATATATACAAGTCATCTTCAATTAATCTACATAAAACTACAATATAACTACAATTACACTGCAAACAGAAAATAAAGCATCTATAATCATATCTACAATTTATATACAAAATATTTACAAATTGGGTACATTGATTCTTACCAAGTCATTGAGGACTTGTCCGGGCTGTGCCAGGGAAAAGAACCACTCCTTCTTGTCAACCTTTTCCACTCCAAGGTCTAACCATGGCTTAATTTGGTTGTCCTTTATGGAATACAGAGCCTTCCTCGTATATAAACAAATAGATATCAAAATAAAATTGTAGAATGAAGTGGATATGTAAAGTATCAATGCTGGAATCAAAGTGTCAAATTGTGCATTCTAACCTCTTTGAACCTTTGTCGGTACCATGGTATAACCACTTGTTGAATTGATCCAACACCTCAGGATCTACATCTTCACCAATAACAGTAGTAAATGGGTGCTTGAGGTGGAAAATTTGAGGTCCAACCGAGGTGCTGCCACCAGAACTGTATAGAGGGAGAAATGGTGATCGGGCATGCTTTCCTGGTTGCCTTGTTCTACCTTGATGCACAGGTGTTGCTTCATCTTGTATAGGCTCGCCAAACTTAACCAACTGGGAGAAGTTATCAGACAGCTCAAAATCATCAAGTGTAACCTCCTTCTTCTCACCTCCGGATTCTTCTGAATCACATACATTAACATACTGTGCCTCTGCACCTACATTGTCATCTTCCTCATTCACCTGTTCTGTTTGAGCTGCTACTGTCACTCCGTGAATTGGAGATTGTGCATGCATATCTTCCCTCTCTGTAACACCATGTATATCTAACTTAATAGAATGGTTAAAATATTCAAACATAAAGAAAATATCTCTGAATACAAATTCATACATGCATTCTCTTCATCAAATGCACCTTCAAAATGTGTATATAAATCAACACGTGCTGGAAGATTTTCTTCACCAATTGCACCTTCAACATGTTCTGTTTTTTTATTAAAAATGTTAAATCATACTGGATAATAGTGGCTTGACAAATTAAGGAGATATGTAAGTGTGTTATAAAATCTATATTAATCTGTAGATATGTGTCAATATGCTGTATTTAATTGTATATATTCTGTATATATAGTGTAGACATATTGTAGATATTTTGTAGATATGTTGTAGATATTCTGTGAAATTATTGTAGATAAAGTGTAGTTATTTTGTAGATACCTGTTTTGCTGGTGCTGGCCTCCACTGGTTCTACACTAGTGAACTGAAATTTCTGATTGTTCATGTCTTTTAGTTGGTCAGTATTTTTTGTTGAACTACCAGCAAACTGAAAGTTTTATATTAGTTTATATATATATTTTAGAGGTGACATAAATTGTTTTGTTATATGAATAAAATTCAAATCTTACCTTTGCATCAGCTTGGTCATTTTGACTGTTTATCACCTGCAAAACAGTCTTGACTGGCTCATTTATTAGCACTCAAAGGCTACCAAGTTCTTCAAATACATCTTTCCTAAAATCTGCAAGCTTTTCATCGACCTACATGTTAAAAAAATACATTGTTAACTTCAAAATTTGTCTTAACATACATTAAAGAACAGATGCACTATTATGTATAGATCACAATGCTGTATACATATTATCTTCTCAATGCCTCTTTTTAATTTTCTAATCTTTGTAAGAATAGACTCATTGTCATCTTCTCCACTTGATTCTTTGGGTTCCAATGGAGGAGCATCAACATTGGGATCCTCAGAAATATGTTCAACCTCTTGAACTATGTAGTCAACTTTGTCAGGCAAAGACATCACTGCAATCTCTTCAGGAGATTCATTGATGTTGGTGAACTGAATGAGAAAAAAACAATTTAGCTTGATTAAGGCAGAATATGTAGAAGAATTGTAGATATTTTGTAGGTAAATTGTATAATCATAAATAAAAACCATTTACCTTGATCCATTTAGGCTTGGTCATTCTTTCGTCAATTGCAGCTAACCAAATCTGACCCTTACTAGCTGACCAATTAAGTATGCGAGGGATTGAATTACCAATCCTTGTAGCTATATCAGTGTTGACGGTAGAGCAACACTCATACAACCATACTTGCATGGCTAGTGGGAATCCTCTAATGAGATAAGAATGAACGAAAGGATTTAGCCTGTGCCTAACTGATTCCATCAACTGTCTGTAAGACTGAATACCCCATGGGTATGTCTCGTACTGACCAGATTCCACCAAATAAAATCTAAAATGATCTACAAACCCAACATGGTCTTTCTCTGAAGGACAAATGAAGAATTTGAAGAGATAAAGAATACATACCTTCACTGCATCCTCATCATTTACCCAGCTTCTATTGGTTACAATTTGTTTCAAGTATGTCTTCTCCACCTTTACCTTGTTTGGAAAGTAGCTGCTCATTATCTTACTGACATAATTCGTAGTGTAACCAAAGTTTGTCACCTGGGTATGACATCTAAGACCAGTTATTAATGCAAACTATCTCAATCCAAAATTTAGCCTCTCACCCTTTAATTCAACTGAAAAATAGGAAGCATCAGATGAACTCAATTCATACTTCATAAGAAGATGAATAGCTTGATTTTGCATGCATAGACTGGAAAATGACAGTAAATAACCAAAGCATGTCTTTTTGAATAGCTTCAAACCATTTGGAGACAGAAGCTCTTTAATTTGGCTAGGAATGCTAGGGTCACATAATGTCCGGAATCTAAGCACCCCATAATCAACATTATGGGGTACAAAAAAATGGTTATTCTGCACAAAATATAAATAATCTCACATTAATACAATGCTTAAAAAATAAATACATTTGCAATTTATCTATAAAATAACTACAAATAAAATACAGATTATCTACAATTGTAAACATGTAATAAAGCTACAATAAATCTTCAAAATGAAGACGAAATAAGCTCACATTAATACAATGCTTAAAAAATATATATACATTTACAATTTATATACAAATTAACTACAAAAAATCTACAAAAAATCTACAATTTTAAACAGATCTATACATCTACAATTAAACTTCAAAATGAAGACAACTAATCTACAAATATAAAAAATCACAAATTATGCAGATTTTTACCACCTAAAACAAACTAGATAATTAGTGAAGAAATTACTAAATTCTTACCTTCTCCAATGACTGTTTTCGAACATTTTTAGGGGACTTTTTTGAATTTTTCTTCTTTGGGACTTTTTGAACTGTGAGACACCTTCGCTTTCTCCCCAGGTAATGATAGGCACGTCTTCAACAAAATCATCATCGCACAGTATCTCTTTTCCTTTTCTTTTCTCTTGTTTGACTGGCATCGAAGATTCTTCAGCATCGAAATCGTGCTTTTGCTTAGTTTTGGCTTCAGCCCTGATTTGACGCAGAGAAATACTATGCTTGTTATCTATACTTGCATGCGCTGATTTCCCATGCTTTTTAGGTGACTGAGGTGATAACACACCCAAATCGAATGAAGGTATATCACCTTCTCTAGTTTATTTAGGGTTGTGCTTCGAAGGTTTGTTCTTCTTCATTGGCAAAATCTGAAGCTGAAGATAAATGGGAGTATTAAGTTTGAAGAATTGAGTTCAATTTTGACTGGTTGTAGAATGAAAAATTTGAAATTGAACGTTAATGGAGGGTTAATGGAGGGTTTATGAGGTTTTAGCAGAGGAAAAAGTGGTAAAGAAATGTGGGTTTGGGGTGATACGTGGGTGAGGATGTGGGTTTGTGAGAGA
Organism: Nicotiana undulata; assembly: GCA_005239495.1. Taxonomy (NCBI): domain Eukaryota; kingdom Viridiplantae; phylum Streptophyta; class Magnoliopsida; order Solanales; family Solanaceae; genus Nicotiana; species Nicotiana undulata. The sequence continues at coordinate 12,181 of ML300543.1, forward strand.
GAAACGTGGGAGGTGTGGGATTTGGAGGAATATACTGCACCATTAATTTAGGAGGGATATACGGTACATTTAATATACAGTTAAAATACTATATAGTATATAATTGGTAATTAGGTATACTAAATGTAATTATATCAAACCTTAATCATTGATGTTAATAAAGTTTCCTATATGGTATATGAATATAAAAATGACCAATTACCATATCCAATTCGTGGGCCTCTTGAGACTTGCTTCAGCCCTGTAGGGTGTATGACGGGAAGTTCTTTTTCTTTTCTTTTGCGAAATATTACAATCTATATCTATTTTATAAATTAATTTTGCATGTATGAGTTTGCTCACATTGCTGATTTAAAACACACCTAGGCTCAGCATAATTTCAGACGTTAGGTTTGAAGTTACATTTAGCAGTTTGAACTTCATATTCGACTGTCTGAAATTTAAAACAGGCTCACAGTTGAAAATTTAGTCCCCAAGTCTGAAGTCTAATGTTGAAGGGGTTAAACTTTAAATTCTTCATAAATTTTACTTATTCTTTAAATAGTAAAAATTGCTCGCCCACATTTAACTTATACTCATATTTTTAAAATTATTTAACCTATACCTTAATTTTTACAACTTCAGGCGCCTCCTTCTTCCTGCTACGCGTGTAAAACTTCAGCTTATTTAGTGCTGAAGTTTTTACAAATAAACTAAATAACTTCAGCATCTTCTGCTGAAGTTTTTGAAAAAGCTCTACGACAAAACTATTGAATTCAGGACAAAACTTCAACTAAAATATGCTTAAGTACAACACATAGAGAACAAAACTTCAGCTAATAGAATACTTAAGTTCAACAATTACAAACAACTTCAGGCCCGTCTCCTAAAATGCTGAAGTTTGTGTGATTGTCTTTGCTACTTCAGGCCCGTATACCCGAAGTTTATGCGAAAAGTGGGTACACATATAATTGTTTTTTGCAAAATGAGTATAAGTTAAAACGTGACACAAAAAACGGATAGAGACAAATCCCCTTTAAATAGCGGTCCTTAAAAATATATATTTCCACACTTTCACCATAAAACTTCCATCGTGGCCTTTAAAAATTGACCAACCCAGTGGTACTTTCTTTAAACTTAATGGCCACTTAAAGTTTAGGGATGCTAACTGTCCACTCCCTATGAAATTGTGAAGGTAGGTAAGACCCACATTAATGGTACTCTTTTTCTTCTTTTTATTTTTATTTTTTATTTTTTATTTTTTTTGGAGTTGGAATGGACTCTAAATATTGTTAAAATGGTATGATAGCAGAAAACAGAACTTAAGACCATTAGACTACATCTCTAGCCTTTATTTTATAAATATTAGACAGATAGAAAAGAAAGAGGAAAGAAGAAAACGGTTTACATAAATTCAAAGGTATGGTTAAAGTAGGTTGAGAATCATGAAGTTTAAGGTCTAAATCTTAGTTAAATACGTCCTATTTATTTAAGTTTGAACGAACAGAGACCGAAAACACTAGGATTATAAAACAAAGGAAAAAGATTTAAGTAACTTAAGTAATATCATTTTTTTCAAAAAATATTTTAAAGGGTTGCATTCCTCATTTAGAGTAAGTGACCAGTATTGAACTATATTTAATTTCTTACAAGCCATTCTTCCTTCTCTTACCCTTAGCCTCCCCGCCAAATATAGTAAGAAAGTGTTTAAATAAGTTTATAAGTTGGTCAAAATAGTTTATAAGTAATTTCTTTTATTTATTTATGCTTTTAATAAATATAAAAAATGCTTATGACCAAAATCGGTTAAAAATCATGAGTTGGGTATTCGTAAATACTTTTGGTTTGACCAATTTTCTTATTATTTTAATTACTCTATAATATTTTATTTTTTACAGCTTGTTTTGATGGTCGTTACTCTATATCGTTACCAGCTTCTTTACGTAAACATACTTTTAAATATGTAAAATTACTTAAAGTGTATTTTAGTCATTATATAAAGAATCACTTCCTGATGTATAGTGTCATAACCCACCACATCATCATGTCACGTAAGTGCCATTTGGCATATATTTTTAGCATATGAAAAGCTTACATAAGGATAGCAATGGAGCAGTGCGGTGCCGGGGGGTTTCAGCGTTCGCGAGGCGGGACGGGTTATAGCGTTTGGGGGGCAATGCGGGTTTTAATTTTTTTAAAAATAAATTAATGCAGGGCGGGGCGGGGCAGGATTTTAATTTTTTGAATTAAAACCTAAAATGCTGCTCTGCTCATATTTAATGAGATATACTCTTGCATTATGGAGTTAGATCACAGATTTACACACATTTGTAAATAATAAAATCTTCTCTATTATCCTTGTCTAAGAAATAAGGAGAGAAGTAGAGAACAATGAGTTCTTTTTCGTTTTCTTTTTAGTAACAGGGAAGAGTGAATATTCAACTTCAATACTATATAGTATCAACTTGTTAAGATTGAAGTTTAATCAGTTTAGTACACTACATCAGATCTGGAATTTACCAGCAATTATCTGTACTTGCGGCCTTTGGATAAAACTTTTGTTCCCCGTTTCAATTCATCCTATTATACAAAATAAAAATAAAATTTCTACTAGGGACTCTTAAAAAATAAAATAAGACCTACATTAAACATATTAAAGTAACTACTAATATATATTCCAAACTATTGGAACGGCGTGTGGTAAATCATTTTTTTCCATTTTGTCTATATATTTTGTTAAGTATGTAGTGATTCCAAGAGATTGTAATGTTGCTATTTGGATATAATTTCATTTCATGTCATTTAATGTCTGTCACACCCCTTTTCTACCCCAAAAGATAGATATGTGTTATGGATTGTGGGTTAAAGGGTTTTTTCAATTGAAGTGACAAATTTGAGTAGGAATTATTTTATTTACAAAGTCGCCACTTGGAATTGAATTTTGGGTGTTCCAAGTTACCTTTTATTTGAATCCTTAGTCAAAGGAAAGTTTGACTCTATTTTTATCGGTCCGCGAAAATAAAGTTCGGGTAACGAATTCTGTTGACGGGGGAGAAGGTGTAAGGCATTCCCCGAGTCCCGTAGTTCTAGCACGGTCGCTTTATTGACTTTAAACTTGGCTTGAATTAATTTTGGACAAATTGTGATTTTTATTATTTTTATGTTTTACCTATCCGCTTTTAATTCTTTATTATTAGATTAATCAAGAAAAATAATTCTTTGATAAATTACGTTATCCTAATCACGCTACGCAAGCGAATACATGATCGAGATGAAATTTAATAATTTTATCATAACAGCGTTACGCAAGCGAATCCGTAGTTACGACGAAGATTATTAGTATATTATTACTTTTAAAAAAAAAAAATTACTACATTTAAAGGAATTAATTAAAAATATTTACGATCACGCAACGCAAGCGAATCCACGATTTTACTAAGGGGTTGATTAAATTGGACACTAAATAAAACATTGTTGAATATGGGATGAGGTTATTGAATTAATTTAATGAAGAAAAACATAACGCTACGCAAGCGAGTCCGTGAAGTTGAAGCGCGCCTACTAATTGCCTAGCGTTTAAATTAATTATTAAGTAATGGGCCAATAACTTTTGGGAAGAAATGGACAAATGAACTTAAAAATAGGACCTACTAGGTGTTATATCCTTCTTGGGCTTAGCTGAAACTATTATGTGAATGAGCCTCAAGCATTAGGAAATCTGGCCCAAAGTCCAATTAAAACAAAATTCAACCCAAGAGCAGTACTTTAAAAATTAAATATTCAAAAAAAATTAACTTGGATACAATCCAATTTAGACCCAACCCTCCTGTAATGAACCGATTTCTTGGAACAAAGAAAGATATTTGTAGGGAAAAAAATATATTTTCTAAGTATTGAATTCTTTAAGAAATCCCTTAAGCTTCTAAGGTAGGAAAAGATTATTTTAAAACTTTTGGCCAATGATTTGCACCAAAACTACACCGCTGCAAAATGTTCCAAAAAATAAACTTACTTTGGCTAGCTTATGACAAATAAAACCAGAAGGTCTTCTTTGCAAAAATAACCAACTTTGTTCTTGATTATTATATTCTTTTTTTTCCCGACATCTTAAAGAAGATAACATATTCAAAAGGGAAAGCAAGTTAAACCTTTCTTCTGACTACTACACATGGCACTTGGAGAATATAATAGCATATAGAAGAAACTTTATACTACTAAGTTTAACACTTTTACTATTGCCTTCTTCGGATATTTGGCCTTATTTAAAAAGATATATAACACAAACACATCACTTGAAGAACATGAAAACCTTTTTTTGGATTAACAAATCAATTTCTCATTAATACAGTCTTATAGTGAATTTATTACGCATGTTAATATACAATACTATACAAAAAAACAGAATGCTCTTAAGCTTATAACAAATTGAAAAGAACTCAAATAGCTTCATTTCCATTCATTGTTGACCCAAAAATTACAGTAGCATATGAGGGAATACCTGGATAACAGAAAAGCAGATCAACGATGAATAAAACAGAAATTCCAGCAACAGTAACAACAACTAATCCGTGTTAAAAATAACCCAGAAAATCCCGCGATGGCACTTAAAACTAGAAATCAACAAACTCAGAACTTAACCAAACAATTGTTCTATTTTCTTAATGATTTTTCACCCTAGGAGTCACTCACAAAGCTCACACATTTCAGCTTACTAAAGTATTCAGCTGCTGATTTTGTTCAAAGATGTGTGTTCAAACCACTCTAAAGATGTGTGCAAAAATGTTCAGCAATTGTGTGATAGAATGTGTGTGTGTTTGTGTGAAAGAATGACCTCTTTAAGTAGGAAAAATAAGTCATTTTGGACAGATTTTGGTTCACCAAAAATATTTCCAAAAGGACTAAATTTTGTGTGCCAAAACAGTCCATTTTTCACCAAATGCTGACACAAAGCAGAGTAGTTGTGTTTCCAACATGCTCAAACAGTAAAATACCCAACAACCATGTACTTTAAACTCAACTATTCAACTTTTATCTACACATGACTGAAATTCAACTTCTACACTCAAACTCCAACCAAATATGAACTAGCATAGTATAAACAAGACTCAAAATGTAATCGAACTAAGTATTCAGACAAACTAGATTAGAATGAGTTTGATTTGTGCAAACTAACATGGAACAACAACTGAATTTCACAAGATAAAGCCTGTAACGGAAATTAAACGAACATTGCTAAATTATTACGATTAATAACAACTAAATATACGACTAACTATATAAACAATTCAACTAATCTTTTTTGTTTTTCATGAAATCAACATAAAGACTTAACTATCGACCGACTAGGTCGAAGAACAAAAAATCAGAACTAATAGACAACAACGAACTACTCGACCGGCTAGGTCGAACAACTGAAATTCACATTCACACAAAATAGTCGATCGGCTAGGTCGAAGAACCAAAAATAATTGAAGACTAATAACTAACTGCACATACATAACAACAACATTAATAAAAATTAAACCTTTAAAACTAATACTAATCACAAAAGCGAAAAATCAGAAAGATAATTAAAAAAAAGAAAAGAAGTAAGGTTTATACCAATCGAGGGCATTCGACCACGAATGAAGCAACGAGATGATCTTGAGGATGTCACTTGGCTACTGTCCAACCTTGAAACGCTCGTTTTCATTTCGACGGACGCTAATTTCATTGAACTCAGCGTCGTTCCAAAAGGAAACGGGTGTCTTTGGGTTGAATATGCTAAAATAGATGAGAACTGGTGTGACGATGGTGTAACAATGGAGGCCGGGCAGTGGGGTGGCCCCAGAGGTGGCTGACCTGCGGCAGTGGGGTGGTCGCCGAAATTTCGGGTGAAGAACAAGGGGAAAGGGTAGGTATCGTGGAGCCTTTTCTACTAATGCATGTGTGGTATGGTGGTGGTGACCGGAGCTTCAAGAATTTTGGCCTAAAAATGAAGGCTAGGGTTTCCTAGATCTAAAATTCAGGTAGTTTGATCTAGTTTTTAGGGATTTGGGTTGGATATTTGGAAAGAGGAGGTTGTGGGGATTGTATGGTGAGATTTTTGGGTGGTTTGGACGATGGCCGGCGGCGGCGGCGATTTTCGTCCGACGGAACCACCGTGGAGCAGGTGGCGGGCGGGAAGTGGAGTATAGAGAAGAGAAGAGAAGGGAGAGGAAGAAGAGGAGAAGAGAAAATAGGGGAAAATGGGGGCAAAAATTGGGAAGTCGGGTCTTTAAATACCTAAGATAAGGGTGATTTATGTCCATTGGATCCAATTAAGATGGGTGGCTGAGATTGGATCTCAACCACTTAAACGAAACTACGTCGTTTTGGCACGTCTGGTTGGGGTCTTGAGCTGAGCGGGTCAGGTGCTTTGGGCCGCTGATTTTGGGCTAATTTTGGGCCAATTTCTTCTTTAAAATGAAAAGGCCAGTCCCTTAACCCCCTTAAAAAACTAATTAAACTAAAAATCTAATTCTAAAACTCTACAAACACACAAAATAATTATTCGAGAACATGAAGAGTTTTCGTGCAAAGATAGTGAATGCCATGACTAATTTTTGCTCACACATCACTACAATGATGCATTTTTTTTAAAGGGTGACCGAACTTTGCTTCCGAGGTTGCCTACACATCCTTGGCTATAAAGGAATCAAGTCAGTGTAGTTCTGGGAAAACTTGGTAGCTGGGACTATCAGACACTGGAGTTAAGACTGTTGCTGCTATTGTTGTTGCTGTTACTGTTACTTGCTACTTACATCAAAAGAAGAAGAGAACTACATATTGCTGCAAGCTAAGAGTTACAAAATTCCTATCTATGTGTCTTCTGGAGTCAAATCTTGATTCTTGACCTGCTCTCTTGTGTTGACCTTAGATTGGATCTTGATGCTCTTTGTAGAAAAGACTATGGCTGATTCTTGATTGCTTGATTTCCCGATCAGAATTTGGGAAAATAAAATTTGAGAAGCTGGATTGTTGACACATTATCAATGCTAACTCCAACTATCTTGTGATCGAAAGACTTCTTTCTTCTAATGGGAAACTGAAACTGCAATCTTTAAACGTCACATGTGTTCTACGGCGGGGCCTGAAAATCCATCAAAGACGAACAAAACGAATAAAATTTTTCTGCCCCAGTTTGGACTAGGAAAATTTTGTGAGTTATCACAAAAAGCTATAAACTATCTAATTTATTGAAAGGCACACAAAAACAGTAGAATAAACTAGCTAAAAGAGATAAAATTTTGTAACGAGGGATTGTGTACCCTACGTTACCAAGAGGATAGGTAACAAGGGGTTGGGACCCTGTATTACTGAAAAAGAATGTAACATGGGGTTGGTACCCTGTATTACTGAAAAAAGGAATGTAACCAAGGGTTGGCGCCCTGTATCACTAAGGATGAGTGTAACCAGGGGTTGGTATCCTGTATTACTGGAAAGGAATATAATCAGGGGTTGGCGCCCTGTATCACTAAGGATGAATGTAACCAGGGGTTGGTACCTTGTATTATTGGAGAGGAATGTAACCAGGGGTGGGTACCCTATCACTGAAGAAGAATGTAACCAAGGGTTGGCGCCATGTATTACTGGACAGGAATGTAACCAAGGGTTGGTACCCTGTATTACTGGGGAAAAAATGTAATCAGGGGTTGGTACCTTGTATTACTGAAAGGAAATGTAATCAAGGGTTGGTACCCTGTACTACCGAAAGGAAATGTAACCAGGGGTTGGCGCCCTGTATTACTAGGAAGAAAATGTAACCAGGGGTTGGTACCCTGTAATACTGGAGAAGAAGGTAACCATGGGTTGGTACCCCGTATTACTGGAAGGAAATGTAACCAGGTGTTGGTACCCTATATTACTGGACAGGAATGTAACCAGGGGTTGGTACCCTGTATTCCTGGAGAAAAAGGTAACCAGGGGTTGGCACCCTGTATTACTGATAAAGTGTTCAATTCCTCTAGGCGAAAGGGTTCTACCCGAGTTAAGCTACGTAAAACATCCTGAGCGAAGAGTACTTCTACCCAAAACAATGCGCTGGATCCCCGAAATGGTTCTACCTGGAACTAAGCTACGTAAAACACCCTAAGCGAAGAGTACTTCTACCCGGAACTATGAGCTAGATCCCCCTAAGCGAAATGGTTCTACCTGGGTTAAGCTACGTAAAACAACCTGAGCGAAGAGTACTTCTACCCGGAACTATGAGCTGGATCCCCCTAGGTGAAATGGTTCTACCTGGGTTAAGCTACGTAAAACAACCTGAGCGAAGAGTACTTCTACCCGGAACTATGAGCTGGATCCCCCTAGGTGAAATGGTTCTACCTGGGTTAAGCTACGTAAAACAACCTGAGAGAAGAGTACTTCTACCCAGAACTATGAGCTGGATCCCCCTAGGCGAAACAGTTCTACCTGAATTAAGCTATGTAAAACGACCTGAGCGAATAGTACTTCTACCCGGAACTATGAGCTGGATCCCCTAGGCGAAATGGTTCTACCTGAGTTAAGCTATGTAAAATGACCTGAGCGAAGAGTACTTCTACCCGGAACTATGAGCTGGATCCCCCTAGGCTAAACAGTTCTACCTGGTTTAAGCTATGTAAAACGACCTGAGCGAAGAGTACTTCTAGCCGGAACTACGGGCTGGACCCCCCTAAGAGAAATGGTTCTACCTGAGTTAAGCTATGTAAAACGACCTGAGCGAAGAGTACTTCTAACTGGAACTACGAGCTGGATCCCCCTAGGAGAAACAGTTCTACCTGGGTTAAGCTATGTAAAACGACTTGAGCGAAGATTACTTCTACCCGGAACTACGAGCTGGATCCCCCTAGGGAAAATGGTTCTACCTGAGTTAAGCTATGTAAAACGACCTGAGCGAAGAGTACTTATACCCGGAACTATGAGCTGGGTCCCTCTAAGCGAAATGGTTCTACCTGAGTTAAGCTACTAAACTAGGAGGTGTGAATAGTAGTGATGCCTGCTAAAAATAAAAGAAAAATGGAGATTTTAAGGAGCTTACTTTCGGTGACATTCGTCCTTTGAGAATCGTCATTCTACACTACTTTGTTCCTGCTTCAAACAATTTTTTTTATGAGTTTTCAAAGTGGTGGTTGGTTTGTGGATTTGATGCCCTGAGTAGTTTGATTCACGGCCACTGCTATCGAAGAACCGATTCTATCAGTGTGGTACCGAGATGCTTGATTGCTCTGTATCATTTTCTGGAGACCTTGGTTTTCCAATGTTTCCCTCAACTATTTCATACCAGACGTCCTTGGTATTGCTACCTTTGTCTCTGAGGCAATGCAATTTTTCTTTAAAATCAAACTCAGTTGTCTTGCACCCAATATCAGTTTGTGTCCGTAGTGCTTATCAACTTTTCTCATAAGGCGAGTCCTTCTTAGGAAACCTTTTCAGTTTCTTTGAGACACCTTGTTTGCCTTATCAAATGAGATCACAGATGGATCATGCATTCGTCAATGCCAAATATGCCCCATATTGTGCTCGATATTACGGGGAAGTGTAGCCAGTTTTGCACCCATTTCTTTGCTTCGCTTTTGATGAAATATTAGACCGAAAGGGACTCAAAGAAAACTTATGGGTAAAAATAGAAGAATAATTGAAGGTGAAAAAGAAATTTGCTTAAACAAAAGGCGTCCCTTTCGGGGAAAGAAATAGGGAGACTTACCTGGAAGTATGTGCCAACTTCAATGAATCATGACATGCATTTTGGACTGGACGCCTGATCCGTCCGAACTGTCTAATTCTCAAAATCCATCGCCAATGTTCATCTTGAATCTGTCTTGGTTGTGCTCATGCCGGAGTACCAAAGACCCTCATTCGGCTAGTAGCGCCCTTTGCGGGTTTTTGCTAACTGACCTCTCTCATTTATCTACTCACAGTCTCCCTATGGTGCCCATTTGGGTTTTCACCAATAAGAGTCTCTCATTTCTCTGCTCACTGTCGCCTTACAGTGCCCATACAGTTTTTCACCGATAAGACTCTTTCATTTCTTTTTTTGTTTTTTTGTTTTTTTGTTTTTGTTTTACTAAGATACGACATGCGGAAGGTTTCCCAATTCCCCTGGTATGGGAACTTCAAATATTCTCAAAGATAGATCAGAAGTTCTTAACAGGGGAAACAAATGGGAAAAGAACCTCGAACTGAACTACAACTTTTGGAACCGTTTTTACAGAAAAAATCGTAAAATAAAACAAACTTCTGCCCTAGTTTTGGAGTATTGGGAATATGAATTTTTGTTGTGATGGGACCAAACCCAGGGTAAGGCTGCCTACGTATCCTTTCGGAATCAGGTCGGACGTAATTCAATGACTTAGAAGATTCATTTTTTTTGGCTTTTACAAGTACACAGGTTCCAAAAGGTGGAAAACAAAAAAGACAAATAAGTCTCAAAAGGTTAACAAAAGGGTTACACCTATTTGGAATGGCGATCAATTATAGCCTTCGTCATCTCAATCTGAGAAAATCATGTGTGAAAGTTCCATACTGGGTATATATCAGACATAACATCTTTTGACTGCATCTGCGTTAATAGTCATGTTTGATACCCGTCCTTCTTCATCTACCAAGTGCAAGTCCCCTTTTGGTAACACTTTCTTGATGATGTAGGGTCCTTGCCAGTTTGGGGAGAACTTTCCTTTAGCTTCTACTTGGTGTGGAAGAATGCGTTTCAAAACGAGTTGGCCTACCTCGAAGTGCCTTGGACGCACTTTCTTGTTATAAGCGCGTACCATTCTTTGCTGGTATAACTGGCCAAAGCACACTGCTACTAGCCATTTTTCATCAATCAACATTAGTTGTTCTAATCGGGTATTTACCCATTCTGTATCTTCAATCTCCGACTCCTCAATGATCCGAAGAGAGGGAGTCTCAACTTCAGCTGGTATTACAGCGTCTGTTCCATATACCAGCAGATAAGGCGTTGCACCAACAGATGTGCAAGCAGTCGTGCGATATCCCAAAAGAGCAAAAGGCAACTTTTCATGCCATTGCCTGGAACCTTGGATCATCTTCCTAAGAATCTTCTTGATGTTCTTGTTCGCCGCTTCAACGGCTCAATTGGCTTTTGGCCGGTAAGGGGTATAATGGCGATGCATAATTTTAAATTGCTCGCATACCTCTTTCATCAAATGACTATTTAGATTGGCTGCGTTGTCAGTGATAATGGTCTTTGGGATACCAAAGCGACAGATGATGTTGGAATGAATGAAGTCTACCACTGCTTTCTTGGTGACTGCTTTGAAAGTGACGGCCTCCACCTACTTGGTAAAGTAATCAATTTCAACCAAAATGAATCTATGACCATTTGAAGCCTTTGGCTCGATTGGCCCAATAACATCCATTCCCCAAGCAACGAAAGGCCAGGGAGAGGACATGGGATGTAGCTCCGAAGGTGGCGAGTGAATCAGGTCACCATGAATCTGGCATTGGTGACACTTGCGAACAAAACTGAAGCAATCTCGCTCCATAGTAAGCCAATAATACCCTGCCCGCAGAATCTTCTTCGCTAGAACATATCCATTCATGTGAGGTCCGTATACCCCCGAATGCACTTCACTCATGATCCGCTCAGCTTCTGTGGTATCTATGCTCCTCAGCAAGTTCAAATCTGGGGTCCTTTTGTACAAATTTCCCCATTCAGGAAGAAACCGCTGGCAAGGCCGCCTTATAGTTCTTTTTTGATCTCCCTTGGCATGCTCTGGGTATTCCCTTATTTTCAGGAATCGTTTTATGTCATGATACCATGGTTCACCATCTGGTTCTGTCTCAATACTGTTGCAGTAACCGTGTTGATTCCGAACTTGGATTTCCAATGGATCAATATGAGTGTTGCCTGGATAAGGGAGCATCGAGGCTAAAGTAGCCAAGGCATCGGCTAGCTCGTTATGAAACCTGGGAATGTACCTGAACTCGATAGATTTGAATCTTTTTCTCAAGTCTTGTACACATTTCCTGTATGGAATAAGCTTGATGTCTTGAGTCTCCCATTTGCCTTGGGCTTGCCGGATAAGCAAGTCGGAATCTCCCATAACCAAAAGTTCATGCACATCTAGATCGAGGGCCATTTTTAGACCCATGATACAAGTTTCGTATTCTGCCGTATTATTGGTACAGAAGAATCGAAGTCGGGCCGTTTCAGGGTAATGTTGTCCAATAGGTGAGATAAGAATTTCCCCGATCTAACTCCTTTGATATTGACAGCCCCATCAAAATACATTTTCCATACGTGGTTGTCATCTAGAGCTACTTCCTCTATTGAGTTGACCTCTTCATCTGGGAAGTATGTGCTAAGTGGCTTGTACTCATCATCAACTGGATTTTCCGCCAAATGATCTTCCAAAGCTTGTGCTTTCATCGCGGTGCGAGTGACATGGACGATGTCGAACTCTGTGAGCAGAATTTGCCATTTCGCAAGCCTGCCAGTGGGCATTGGATTTTGGAAGATGTACTTCAAAGGATCCATTCTGGATATGAGGTAAGTAGTGTAGGCCAGTAGATAATGCCTCAGCTTCTGAGCGACCCAAGTCAAGGCACAACGTGTCCTCTCTAAAAAGGTGTACTTAACCTCATAATTGGTGAACTTCTTGCTCAAATAATAGATTGCTCGTTCCTTTTTGCCTGTTGCATCATGTTGCCCCAGAACGCATCCAAAGGAATTATCCATCACCGATAGATATAAAAACAACGGCCTACCAGGTTCATGTGGGACCAGTACAGGGGGTTTCGATAGATAATCTTTGATCCTGTCAAAAGCTCTTTGGCAATCGTCCATCCACTTGATAGTAACATCCTTTATCAGCAACTTAAAGATGGGCTCGCACGTGGTTGTGAGCTGAGCAATGAACCTACTGATTTAGTTTAACCTCCCGAGAAAACTCATAACTTCCTTTTTGTTCTTCGGGTGTGGCAGATCATGAATGGACTTTATCTTAGATAGATCCAATCCGATGCCTCTCTGACTGACCATAAAACCAAGGAGTTTCCCAGATAGAACCCCAAATGCACATTTGGCTAGATTAAGCTTAAGGTCATACCTTCGAAGCCGTTCGAAGAACACTTTCAAATCGCGCACATGATCAGCCTGTGTCTTTGACTTTATGATGACATCATCGACATATACTTCAATCTCTTTGTGCATCATGTCGTGATAAATGGTGGTCATGGCCCTCATGTAAGTTGCCCCTACATTCTTCAAATCGAATGGCATGACCCTGTAACAATAAGTACCCCATGGAGTGGTGAAAGCGGTCTTTTCTGCATCATCCTCATCCATTAGAATCTGGTGGTACCCAACATAGCAATCCACGAATGACTGTATCTCATGCTTTGCGCAATTATCTACAAGAATGTGAATGTTTGTCAAAGGAAAATTATCCTTTGGACTTGCTTTGTTCAGGTCTCTGTAGTCAACACAGACTCTAGTTTTTCCATCCTTCTTTGGCACAAGCACAACATTTTCCACCCAGGTGGTGTATCAGACAGCTCTGACCACATTGGCGCTCAACTGCTTCATTATTTCCTCTTTGATTTTATCACTCATGTCTGTTTTAAATTTTCGTTGCTTTTGTTGGACTGGTGGAAAATCAGGATATGTGGGAAGCTTATGAACCATTAGATCAACACTTAAACCCGACATATCATCATAAGACCAAGCAAACACGTCTCTATATTCAAATAAAAGTTGAATCAAGGCATCTGTGGTTTTCTGTTAAGTGTGAATGCTTATCTTTGTTTCTCTAACATCTTCATGACTTCCAATATTAATGGACTCGGTTTCATTGAGGTTAGGCTTAGGCTTGTTTTCAAATTGCTCCAACTCTCTTTTGATTTCCTCAACAGCCTCATCTTCATCGTACTCAACCTCTTGATGCATTATTTCGAAATTAGACAGCTTTTTAAGATCTGGGCGTGAATTCCGCATGCATGTCATGTTATTAAAGCCGGCATTAACAAAACTGAAATGGAAACAAAAATGACCGAAATTAGGAAATGGAAGAGATACAAAACTTAATACGAAACTGAATTGCATTTCATTGAATTCGAAATGATAGAAGGGTTAACATCAAAACAAAACAATCGTACTAAGATGTTTGGATTACAACCTTGAAAGTAACCCAAAATACAAAAATAAAAGCTGCAAAAGCAAACTACCAAGACTCCTTCCTTGTGGGGAGAGGAGTTGCTTCCCAGTTGTTGAGCATGGTGTTTGGGCCAATTAGTTGCATATCGGCACGACTAGTGCCTTCACCAGCCTGGATCATATTTACTTCAGAAAACATCTGGCTGAGGCCGGGCAAATTTCATCAATGTTTTCCTACGCCGAGGAATTTTGACCCTCTTGGAGTCGTGGCTTGACAAAAGTGTAGAAAATGTGAGGGATAGGTTGTTGCAAGACCCATCCGTGCTTTTTGCGGTGCTTGGATTTGTCTTCTTCTGCTTGTGTCGGCCTGAAGACTAAACCAAAAGTACCCTGGTTACTGAACGGAGAAATGGGCTCCTAAATTCCTTGCAGTGATGCCCCCAAGCCTTTTCCTGGCTCATAACCCCGTCTCAGCATAAGTGCAGCCACCATAAAAGATGTGGAGGAAAGAAGAGGATGTATAATAGTCTTTCCTTCCTCAACATGGTCCACAACAACCACTTTAAAAGCCTGATAGACAATGGACTCACACCCTTCCTTGGCTTAAATATAGGGGATTAACGGGTCTTTGTAAATGGGCGACTCGTCTTCCCCGTGAACAATAATTTCTTGCGTGTCATGTTCGAACTTGAGCATCTGATGCAAGGTGGACGACACAGCTCGAGCCGTATGGATCCATGGCCTTCCAAGAAGAAAGTTATAAGAAGTGTCCATGTCTACTACCTGGAGTACAATTTCAAAATCAACTGGCCCAATCGTCATGGTGATGTTGATCTCCCCAATGGTATCTCTCGCTGAGCCATCAAAAGCCCGGATGCGGACATTACTGGGTTGGATTCTGTCTGTATTGATCTTCATGCTTTGCAAGGTGGAGAGAGGGCACACATCTACGCTCGAGCCTCCATCAACCATGACTCGCTTTACGTAGTGCCCCTCACATTTAACAGTCAAGTGTAAAGCGCTGTTGTGCCCAGCTCCTTCTTCGGGGAGTTCATCATCAGTAAAGGTGATTCTGTTCATCTCAAAATATCTGTTGGCCATCTTCTCTAACGAATTCACTGTGGTCTTCTCTGAGACATATGCCTCGTTTAGGATCTTGATTAGCACACGAGCATGCTCTTTTGAATGCATGAGCAGAGATAGTAGAGAAATTTGGGCTGGAGTCTTTCTTTGCTGGTCAATGATTGAGTAATCCTGAACTTTCATCTTTTTAAAAAACTCTTCCGCCTCTTCTTCAGTGACTGGTTTCTTTATTGGCAATTGGCCTTCTCTGATTTGCTTGGACTTCCTCAACTCTTCTGGAGAGTAACACCTCCCCGATCGAGTCAAACCTCCAGTTTCCCCTACTTCTTCTATGATTTCCTTGCCTTTGTAAGTCATCACAGTTTTGTTGTAGTTCCAAGGAATGATCTTCGTGTTTGTCACAGGGGGTTGCACGACAGGTTTGATTATGATCGGCTCGGTTATACCCTTCGTATCGCCCTGGTTCTGCCTTGTGATGGGGTGGCCTCCAAGGAAATATAACCTTGGGCTTGGAACATTGGAGCGAACTTCCAACCTCGAGATTTTTGGAACAGATAAAGTTGCCTTCCCTGAGCTCTGGGCGCCTTTCACAACCAATGGCACATCTCGGCCTGGACTTACTTTTAGACACGTTCCTTATTGAATTGCTCTTGCTGTCATTTCTACTTGATAAGCCGGCTTGTATTCTTGATCTCGGCCAATCATTACCACAAAGTGAACATCATTATAAACTGGAAAGGGGTTGTTGGTCACATTAGGAGGGTCCTCGTTATTTGTCACCACAATCAGTTTTTCAGCAATTAGTCTTTCTATGGCTCTTTTCTGAGTCCAACAGTCATCAGTGCTGTTCCCCGGGGCACCTGAATGATATTCACATCTAGAATTTGCTTGAAATCCATGTGAATCAGGATGCATATGGTGGGGAGCGATGGGTCCAATCACGCCTATTTGCTTCAGCTTCTGGAATAAACTGGAGTATGGTGAATTTTTCCGCCGGCCTTTGCTCTCGACCATACTCCTGCCTGGGACGAGCATTGTAGGGTGCCCGAAAATTTTGTTGTTGAGGTCGGGGGATCCTTGGAGCTGGTGCCCGTACTTGCTGATTGGGAGGCCGAGCATATGATTGAGCATTGAACACTGCATATTGTGGTGGGCCCACAGAGTATTGAGGAATTGGCGGAGGATAATAATGTTGAGGGTAGCTGGATTGCCCTTGTTGAACTTGCACATAAGGGTGCGGTGACCCCCTTTGAACTTCCCTGGATCTCGAAGTCATCATGGACCCCTCATCTCTCTTCTTTTTATTTGCGAAACTTCCCGACCCATTTTGGATAGCTTGGGTAGTGGACTTGAGAGCAGCTTGGCTTACAATTCTGCCAGTCTTAAGACCATTTTTGACCATCTCCCCTATTTTGATTGCTTCTTCAAAAGGTCTACCCATTGCGGACATGACTAAAAATAATCAGGCTCTTGAGCCTCCAGAAAAACAGTGATCAACTCATGGTTATCCATGGGTGGCTTGACCCTAGCCGCTTGCTCCATCCACTTGATTGCATACTCCCTAAAGCTTTTAGTTGGCTTTTTCTTCGTATTGGACAGGGAATTGCGTTCTGGTGCAATATCTATATTGTACTGGAATTGTTTAACGAAGGCCTGTGCCATGTCGTCCCAGACATGCCAGTGAGAGATATCTTGGTCAATGAACCATTCATAGGCTACCCCCACAAGACTTTCCCCAAAATAAGACATCAACAATTCTTCCTTTCCACCTGCACCCCTCAGCTGGTTGCAGTACCTTTTCAAGTGGGCGATAGGGTCGCCGTGACCATCATACTTCTCAAATTTTGGGGTCTTGAACCCTGGTGGCAAATGGATGTGAGGGAACATGCATAAATCACTGAAAGATACACTTTTGTGACCACCTATTCCTTGTATGTTATTTATGTTCAGTTTAAGACTTTCATTTTCCTGGCCATCTCATCTGGCTCAACTGTCTTGGCAGGCTTTTCATTTTCCACTAGTGACTCGTATTGAGGAGTCTGGTTGTATGGAGCCGAGACCCCGGAAGCCATATTTGGAGAATAGTATTGTCCATCATAAGCATGAGATGGTGGCTCGTTGTTTGGCCTCGTCACAGGAAGTGGTGGTGGGATTGTATATACCAGCGTGCCAGACACAACAAGAGGGGTGTTCCTGACCGGTGCGGCTGGAGGTCCCACATTAGAGGTATCGGGGGCGGCATGGAAGCTGTAGTTTGGCACATACCCTGGTGGTAGAATGTGATCGCTCGTTGCACGAAGCGGTGGTTGAGTAGCCAGGGGTACGGTGGAAGTTCCTTCTGAGGAACCCTGAGGCGGAGGCTGACTAGAGACCCAAGCCTGATACACATCAGACAGTTGTTGTTTCAATCTTCCTACTTCCTCCGATTCTTGCTCACCTGACTGGCCATGGGGGTCGTCACTAACCAACTCAATTTCATCATTATTAGCCATCAGTACCTTTCCTTTAGATCTGGTGAAGTAATGATGTGATGCCAGTTTCACCACAAACCAACCACCTTAAGCTTACTATATAAGAGACAACAAACGTGTTAGGGTTAAGCATTTTACACATATGAATCACACGTAATATGGCATGTTTCTAACATTGTCACCATTTCTAACATGCTTTTGGAAGACTTCATGTTTCATCCCGGCTTATAAGGGTGCTGCTTATTGACGCTCTCAAATTTTCTCTTTTTTTTTTCTCTTTCTCATTTTTTTTGTTTTTTTCGCTTTTCTTTTCACTCGCCTCATTTTGTTCCCTCATTTTAGAGTTATTGAAATATTTTAATTGAACCTTTTAGGGGTTGCCTACGTATCATGTCGCCGCATGAATTAGATCATTATGTAGTTCAGGGACACGATAATGTTTTTTTTTTCAAAACAAACATCTTTGATTCAATTTTGAATTTTCTAAAACAAGATCTTTTTCATTGATTTCCATTTTGTTTTAATACAAGACCCAAAACAAAAATTACATAAACCCGAACATCTAAACAACACCAAACTTGACTCAAAAACAGAGTTTTGAAGATAAAAAGCATAACAACAAGACTCAACATACCAAAGACTCTTACAGACTCAATGACAACAAACAATCAAAATGGACTGCCAAACAAAAGAGACTCTGATCTTTGCGGGAGAATCCAACGGCATCAATGTAGGCAAGGCACTTATTCCTGCGGCTGACCCCTAACATCACGATATATCCTCTCTAAGTCTTCAGATATGTGACGGGCGACGTTCAATGATACTTCTACAAACCGCTCTGGCGTCATTCCCTGGCAACTCCTGCAAGCTCGGGAGGTATATGTGGCTACCTCGAGGATCTTTCCCTTAATGTGCTCCTGAGCCAAATACAACTCTTGATTCTGCTGACCACGAGTTTCGGCTAGATCCAGCGCATCACGCTCGCGCTCCAAGGCTATATCTCTCTGGCGCCGAGCTTCTACTGACTCCCCCTCCAACCGATTGATCATACTTTGGTAGTGATGTCTTTTTATTTCAAACTCCACGATCTGGTGCTCCTTGCTTGACTCAACTACCCCTATCTGATCCCTTAGACGTTGTAGTAATGGAGCAAAACCTCGGCGCTCATAATCGCGGACCACCTTGAACTGGGCTTCTCTTTCTTCTTGTTGTTGAGCGGTAGGGATCACCTTTTTCTGCCTAATTTGAGCTTTGAGTGCTCGCCTGTCTTGTTCCCACTTAGCCTTTTCCCGCTCGAAATCAACCTGTTGAATGTCCATAGCTGTCTCCAAAATGCCCTTATCTTCTTGTAAAATGTCAATACGAGATTGGAACTCTGGTGTTACTTCCCTTCTGGTTTCTATAACTCTGGCCTCGATCTTCTTTTCCCAATCAACTGCGTGCCGAATGGATCTCTCTAGACTTTGCTCGGGGATAGCCTGGCCGTGAAACCACTCAAGGTATGCGAGGCTTACCTCCCCACGTTCACAATCAACTACCATCTCGTCCAGATCAGAAAATCGACCACTAAACCAAACCATTTGTGCATATGAATCCCTTGGAGGTTCTTCTACCTTGAATTCCCACACGAACGCACACATGTCCTCAGTCGGGGGCCTCTTTTGCTCTCTCCCTAGCTGGCGCATGACGCGTAGGGGTGCATAGGGTTGGAAACCTCTGAAACCCATGAGTATGAAGAACGGACGATACATCGACATATGAATGGCCCTAGAAGAAGGGAACCAATAATAGTTCCAAGTGATTCTATCAGCACTTAATGAACCGAGCAATGTCCGCCAATCCCTCACCCCCTCTGGAAGATTACAACTTGCGGCCCTGTTTGGGTGACATCCAATGTAATTCAGCCAATTGTCATTGAATTTCACTGCTATTGGATGATGATAAAGGTGCTCTATGAACCACATTTGCAGCAGAATGTTGCATCCCTCGAAGTAATCTTTACCATCTTGACAACGGGTTAAAGCTCGAAAAATATCTCCCAAAATCATGGGAAGAATGGTATGATCCTCGCTACTTTGCAAATACGAGACTACCGCAGCCAATCGAATTCTGATGCGCCTATCGCGCTCTGGAAAAACCATGGTCCCCAGAAATGATATCATGAACGCGAAGATTCTCAACTCCCTCCATGCGTCGTAACTCAATTGGTTGACGAATTCTGTGCCCGAGAAGTTTTCAAACTCTTTCTTATCCCCAAATCTGTCATAGAAATACTCCAACGGAACCCAACCTCCGTCTAGGCAACCCATTGGGATTCGACGGAGGCATAAATTTTTCAAAAAGTTGTTCACGCCAATTTTTCTCGGAGCAGCAGGCTTTTTCCCACGAAGGTCTCTCCCCAATCCGGTAAACCCACCTAATTCTTCCAATGTAGGCGTCATTTCACAATCTTTGAACCTGAAGACATTGTTCACGGGATCCCAGAAACCCATTGGAGCCTCAATTAAATCTCTAATAGGCTTAATTCTGATGATGTTTGTGAGGAACTTGAGGTGCTTAAATACTTGATTCCATTCCCGTGTAGCAAAACTAGCCCACCAATTGCAAAGACTACTCGGGGTCTTATCTCTGATCAAGAACATAGGAGGTGTCTCGTCCCTTACCCTTTTCTGACTGCTTCTTTGTGGAGAATTCATGGTGAACCTAAGAATAAGATAAAAGGGGGCCAGGACTTACCTAAGTTATATGAAATTCAGATTATTCTTTTTTTTTTTGAAGTTTAAATGTCATTTAGGACTCGATCTATTTATTATTTTTTGAAATTAGCAAACACAAAAAGTAGGAAAATGACTATTATTATGAAAACGACCTTTTGATACTTCCACGTTAGGCTTAAAGGATTTTTCAGTAAAAATGACTAAGCATGGGGACAAAATAAAAAATAAATAAAGAAAGTAAAATAAAAATAAACAAATTAAAAACGACTACTTTAACAAAAACGGCCCTTCGGTACTCCCAAGAGAGGTTCAAATGCTGTCTTGGCATGTATAACCAGACAAAACTAGACAAGATGGTTATGAAAACGGCCTTTCGCCGCTTCCGTAGCAGGTTTTACGCTACCTTGACAAAATGGCTGAACATAAGGGCAAAATGATAAAAAGCGAACAACGATGGATAAAGTGCCTATTTTTACAAAAACGGCCCTTCAGCACTTTCCAGGAAGATTTAAAGGTTGTCTTGGAAAAACAGTAAAAGGTGACCAAAGAATATGAATCTTGTTTTTTCCGAATTTCGAAAGAAAAACTTCTAAAGAAGAAAGGAATTTTTTTTTGGATATTTGGACCTTTATTTTGAATTTATGAAATGAATACTTCTAAAGGAAAAGAAAATATTTTTGAATCTTGAATTTTCTTTTCAATTTTCGAAAGAATGAAAATATTTTTGATTTTTGATTCTAGTTTTTTTTTTCAAAATGTTTTTTTCGAAAGAAAATATTTTTGAATCTTGAATTTTCTTTTCAATTTTCGAAAGAATGAAAATATTTTTGATTTTTGATTCTAGTTTTTTTTTTCAAAATGTTTTTTTCGAAAGAAAATATTTTTTGGTTTTCTTTTTGTTATTTTTTTTGAATTTTTGGGAAAAAGACTTCTAAAAAGAAGATAGAAAATATTTTGTCGGATTTTGATTTTATTCTCTTTTAACATGGAAGAAAATATTTCCGGGTTTAAATTTTTTTATTAGGAATTTCTAAAGAAAGATTTCGAAAAAACGAATTAAAGAAAATTTTCTTTTTTTTGGATTTTTGTAAAATGGGGGCCGGAACTTATGAAGTTTGCCTGCGTATCTCACATCCGGTGAGAATCAGACCCGCGTAGTTCGGTAAAACTGGGTATTTTTCCTTTTTTATTTTTTATGAAAATTAATCTTTACACCTCACGCAAGACTACTACAATTTATATATATATATATATATATATATATATATATTTTTTTTTTTAATTATTTTAAAAATGAATTATTTGTACTAAACTAGGAGAATGATTTTTTTTAATAATCCCGCTACATTAATTTTCTAAAACCGGTCGACAATGCAAGTAAGCCTTCCAAATGATGTATCAAGTAGAACATGATGGTCTCAAAGAGGATACCTGTCTTATACGGACTCGGCCCCTGTGCCGAGTTTCGCTAAGTCAAATGAACGTGATACACATAAAGCGAACCTACTAGGGATATCCGGCATGAGGTTTGTTCTTCTAGGTTTCAATCCTAGTGGAGAAGGTATCTAGACTGGCTTACTCGAGCGGACAACTCGAGCCGAGGAGGACCAGTGTATCAGTAGCATTACTTTCCGGCTTAGCTGGTGGTGCTCCCCGCCTAAAACATGTGTGGCTAAAATTCTTCACCGGGTGACAAGCACCTCGGCTATCTCAAATAAAGCGGGCCATGTCAAGCAAATTCCCAATTTTAATTTCAAGAAGACTCAGAGGGGGTGCGTGAGAAGACAATTTATATGTACAGTTCAACAATATCAAAGCGGTAAAAAAAATGAACAGGTAGCACATTAGCCAAAAATAAATCACAATATTTATAAAAATTAATAAAGCCAAATAAAAAGTCAACATGTACAAGCTCAAATTCTAATGTACCCAGCAGAGTCGCCAGAGCTGTCACACCCCTTTTCTACCCCCCAAAAGATGATATGTGTTATGGATTGTGGGTTAAAGAGATTTTTCAATTGAAGTGAAAAATTTGAGTAGGGATTATTTTATTTACAGAGTCGCCACTTGAAATTGATTTTTGGGTGTTCTAAGTCACATTTTCTTTGAATCCCTAGTCAAAGAAAAGTTTGACTCTATCTATCGGTCCGCAAAAATAAACTTCGGGTAAGAAATTCTGTTGACCGGGGAGAAGGTGTAAGGCATTCTCCGAGTCCCGTGGTTCTAGCACGGTCGCTTTATTGACTTTAAACTTGGCTTGAATTAATTTTGGAAAAATTGTAATTTTTATTATTTTAATGTTTTACCTATCCGCTTTTAATTCTTGATTATTAGATTAATCAAGGAAAATGATTTTTTGATAAATTACGTTATCCTTATCACGCTACGCAAGCGAATACGTGATCGAGATGAAATTTAGTAATTTTATCATAACAGCGTCACGCAAGCGAATCCGTAGTTACGACGAAGATTATTAGTATATTATTACTTTTTAAAACAAAAAGTTACTACATTTAAAGAAATAATTAAAAATATTTACGATCGCGCTACGCAAGCGAATCCGCGATTTTAGTAAGGGGTTGATTAAATTGAAAATTAACTAAAACATTGTTGAATATGGGATGAGGTTATTGAATTAATTTAATGAAGAAAAACATCACGCTACGCAAGCGAGTCCGTGAAGTTGAAGCGCGCCTACTAATTGCCTAGCGTTTAAATTAATTATTAAGGAGAATGGGCAACAACTTTTGGGAAGAAATGGACAAATGAACTTAAAAATAGGGCCTGCTAGGTGATATATCCTTCTTGGGCTTAGCTGAAACTATTATGTGAATGGGCCTCAAGCATTAGGAAACCTGGCCCAAAGTCCAATTAAAGCAAAATTAAACCCAAGAGCATTTCTTTAAAAAATAAATATACAAAAAAAATTAAGTTGGATACAATCCAATTTAGACCAACCCTCCTGTAATGAACCAGTTCCTTGGAACAAAGAAAGATATTTGTAGGAAAGAAAATATATTTCCTAAGCATTGAATTCTTTAAGAAATCCCTTAAGCTTCTAATGTAGGAAAAGATTATTTTAAAACTTTTGGCCAATGATTTGCACCAAAACTACACTGCTGCAAAATGTTCCGAAAATTTAATTTACTTTGGCTAGTTTATGACAAATAGAATCAAAAGGTCATCTTTGCAAACATAACCAACCTTGTTCCTGATTATTATATTTTTTTTTAGACATCTTAAAGAAGATAACATATCCAAAAGGTGATGCAAGTTAAACCTTTCTTCTGACTACTACACATGGCACTTGGAGAATATAATAACATATAGAAGAAACTTGATACTACTAAGTTTAACACTTTTACAATTGCCTTATTCGGATATTTGGCCTTATTTAAAAAGATCTATAACACAAACACATCACTTGAAGAACATGAAAACTCTTTTTTGGATTAAATAATCAATTTCTCATTAATACAGTCTTATAGTAAATTTATTACACATGTTAATATACAATACTATACAAAAAAACAAAATGCTCTTAAGCTTATAACAAATTGAAAAGAACTCAAATAGCTTCATTTTAATTCATTGTTGACCCAAAAAATTACAGTAGCATATGAGGGAAATAGCTGGATAACAGAAAAGCTGATCAGCGATGAATAAAGCAGAAATTCCAGCAATAGTAACAACAACTAATCAGTGTTAAAAACAGCCCAGAAAATCCCGCGAAGGCACTTAAAACTAGAAATTAACAAACTCAGAACTTAACCAAATAATTGTTCTATTTTCTTAATGATTTTTCACTCTAAGAGTCACTCACAAAGCTCACACATTTCAGCTTACTAAAGTATTCAGCTGCTGATTTTGTTCAAAGACGTGTTTTCAAACCACTCTAAAGATGTGTGTAAAAATGTTCAACAATTGAGTGATAGAATGTGTGTGTGTGTTTGTGTGAAAGAATGGCCTCTTTAAGTAGGAAAAATAAGCCAAAAGGGCTAACTTTTGTGTTCCAAAACAGTCTATTTTTCACCAAATGCTGACACAAAGCAGAGTAGTTGTGTTTCCTGCATGCTCAAATAGTAAAATACCCAACAACCATGTACTTTAAACTCAACTATTCAACTTTTATCTACACATGACAGAAATTCAACTTCTACACTCAAACTCCAACCAAATATGAACTAGCATAGTAGAAACAAGACTCAAAATGTAATCGAACTAAGTATTCAGACAAACTAGATTAGAATGAGTTTGATTTGTGCAAACTAACGTGGAACAACAACTGAATTTTACAAGCTAAAGCCCGAAACGGAAATTAAACGAACATCGCTAAATTGTTACGATTAATAACAACTAAATATACGAATAACTATATAAACAATTCAACTAATATTTTTTGTTTTTCATGAAATCAACATAAAGACTTAGCTATCGACTGACTAGGTTGAAGAACAAAAAATCAGAACTAACAGATAACAACGAACTACTCGACCGGCTAGGTCGAACAACTGAAATTCACATTCACACAAAATAGTCTTCTTGCTAGGTTGACGAACCAAAAATAATTGAAGACTAATAACCAATTGCACATACATAACAACAACATTAATAAAAATAAAACCTTTAAAACTAATACTAATCACAAAAGCGAAAAATCAGAAAGATATTTAAAAAAAAGAAAGGAAGTAAGTTTTATACTAATCGAGGGCATTCGACCATGAATCAAGCAACGAGATGATCTTGAGGATGTCACTTGGCTACTGTCAAACCTTGAAACGCTCGTTTCATTTCGACGGACGCTAATTTCATTGAACTCATCGTCTTACCAAAAGGAAACTGGTGTCTTTGGGTTGAATATGCTAAAATAGATGAGAACTGGTGTGACGATGGTGTAACAATGGAGGCCGGGCAGTGGGGTGGCCCCACAGGTGGCTGACCGGCGGCAGTGGGGTGGTCGCCGAAATTTCGGGTGAAGAACAAGGGGAAAGGGTAGGTATCGTGGAGCCTTTTCTACTAATGCATGTGTGGTATGGTGGTGGTGACCGGAGCTTCAAGAATTTTGGCCTAAAAATGAAGGCT
The DNA here is from genome assembly GCA_005239495.1 of Nicotiana undulata. NCBI lineage: Eukaryota > Viridiplantae > Streptophyta > Magnoliopsida > Solanales > Solanaceae > Nicotiana > Nicotiana undulata. Next base: position 37,632 of record ML300543.1, read on the forward strand.
AGGGTTTCCTAGATCTAAAATTCAGGTAGTTTGATCTAGTTTTTAGGGATTTGGGTTGGATATTTGGAAAGAGGAGGTTGTGGGGATTGTATGGTGAGATTTTTGGGTGGTTTGGACGATGGCCGTCGGCGGCGGCGATTTTCGTCTGACGGAACCAATGTGGAGCAGGTCGGTGGCCGCTAGAGGTGGCTGGCCGGTGGCAGAGGCGGCGGCAGTGGGGTGGTCGCCGGAATTTCGGGTGAAGAACAAGGGGAAATGGTAGGTATCGTGGAGCCTTTTCCACTGATGCATGTGTGGTATGGTGCTGGTGACCAGAGCTTCAAGAATTTTTGCCTAAAAATGGCAGCTAGGGTTTTCTAGATCTAAAATTCAGGGAGTTTGAGCTAGTTTTGAGGGATTTGGGTTGGCGATTTGGAAAGAGGAGGTTGTGGGGATTGTATGGTGAGATTTTAGGGTGGTTTGGACGATGGCCGGCGGCGGCGGCGATTTCTGGCCGGCAGAACCACCGTGGAGCAGGCGGCGGGCGGGAAGTAGAGTACAGAGAAGAGAAGAGAAGGGAGAGGAAGAAGAGGAGAAGAGAAAATAGGGGAAAATGGGGGCAAAAATTGGGAAGTGGGGTCTTTAAATACCTAAGATAAGAGTGATTTATGTCCATTGGATCCAATTAAGATGGGTGGCTGAGATTGGATCTCAACCACTTAAATGAAACTACGTCGTTTTGGCACGTCTGGTTGGGGTCTTGAGCTGCGCGGGTCAGGTGCTTTGGGCCGCTGATTTTAGGCCAATTTCTTCTTTAAAATAAAAAGCCCAGTCCCTTAACCCCCTTAACAAACTAATTAAACTAAAAATATAATTCTAAAAATCTACAAACACACAATATAATTATTCAAAAGTATAATGTAAAAGAAAAAACAAAAATTAGGCATTTACAATGTCTACTTCATCCCATTTTAATCCTTTTAGTAACCATGATTTCACACTTACAAATTGACGCAAAATTAAGAAAAATTACATAAAAGTTTTCTAAAAAGAAGAATATATAAATCGTAATGCATTGGAATATGGTATCTTTTGATAATATTCTCAAATTAGAAATATTTAACATAAATTTTGCGAGGCGGGCTGTTTAAACCTTTGTAGGTTTACATGGGTTTGCCCCCAACCGCACCGCCCTGCACCGTTTGCCATCCATAAGCTTACATAGGAAAGATGCTAACACTTATGCGAAAATTCTAGAGAAATATAGAGGTTTCCCTAGGAAGACCCTAGAACCCTATGAATTTACTAGGAAAATCCTTGGAAAATTCTAGCTATGTAAAGAATTATAGAGACAGGACTTACTTGTAAATAATAAAGGACTTGTGTAATAATTTTATTTACTCGTTAGCCCCTAGAGACTAGTATATAAAGGGGGATATTCATTTGTAACTCACCAAGCAAACAATTCAAGTTCTCTCTAATACAAAACTTCCTTTAACAATTCTCTTGTGTTCTTTCTAAAATTCTCTTAGCAATCTTGAGTGTAATAAGGCTGACTTGGCATAGCAAGAACGTGAGCGAGTTGACAAGTACCACGTGTACTTCGTTAACGACTTGACAACATGATATCAGAGCAAAGGTTTGACTAAGTGAATGTTAGAAAAAATACAAGAGAATGCTATAAGGAAGCTTTGTAGGGAACCATGGTCGGGATTACCAAGGGCGTGGTACTTGCAAACAGAACAAATATGAATTTCCCTAAGCAAATGGAGTATGGCGGTATGCGGGACGCACGCAAGGTGGACGACTTACTTTGGAGGAGGGAAAAATACTTTGAGGTATTCAAGGAGGATGACGAAGTTGTTAAGGTACGCAACGCCTCAATGTACTTGACCGAGGTTGTCGCGCTATGGCGACGTTGAAAGTGTGCTGACATGAAGAAGGGGATATGCAAGATTGAGACGTGAAAGAAATTCTAGAAGGAGTTGAAAAAGAAAATCTACCCGATGAATGTGGTGTACGAAGCTAGGCGGAAGCTAAGGGAGCTCTGATGGACGGCCATAATTCAGGAGTATGTGCGCGAGTTCACTACCTTAATGCTGCAAATCCCGTCATTGTCCGAGGAAGATTACCTCTTCTACTTCATGGATGGGTTGAAAAATTGGGTAAAGCGGGAGTTAAGAAGACATCAAGTAGCCAACATAGACAAAGCCATAGGGTTAGCTGAGTCGCTCGTTGACTTCAAGATGGAGCACGCCAAGTCCAAAGAAGGCAACACTGAGAGAGGTGGGGGAGATCATGAGAAGTACAACGGGAAAGACATAGCCGAGGTATACAAAGGCAATGGCAAGGGGTTATCCCATAATGGACAAGGGTCCAAGAGGAACGTCAAGGGGCCAGAAAATGATAGCGAGTACGTGCCTAAGGGAGGGTACTACTTTTGTAAAGGATCACATCGGGCAAGTGAATGTCCAGAGTTGGGAAGCTTACAACAATGATCGAGAACTTTTCTTAGGCACACAAGGGTGACACAGGAGGGACCGCCTGCATTGGGGGATGCGCTTGGGATATAAGCCAAAAGTAGGGGATTCCAAAACCTATCTTGGCCCCATGCAAATGGAACATGCTGGCAGGGGTCAATTTTTCTAGTAAGATGGGACCACGGAGGGCAGTCAAATATGGAGTATGGAAGCGATGCTGGAGGAGCTGCTAGGCTTAGTCGAGCCATGGGGAGATTCAGGCCAAGAGAAAGGGGGCATCCGATAAGCATAGGATTGAGGCTATCATTGCTAGCCGTCCAAAGTACAAACGGGGCAAAAAAAAAGGTGATCTGTACCTTGTGACATGGGAAGGAGAACCGTTTCATAGGGCATCATGGATAATGGACAAATATATGCGGCGATGACAAGACGAGGTGTGCACATACGTGTCAATGCTTTGTGCCGAGGGCGACAAACAATTAGGTGGGGAGAGTGTCATGACCCACCACATCATCATGTCACGTAGGTGCCACTTTGTGATGACCCAAAAGGTAATCCCGTGTAATTTTAACTAAATCTGTGTTCCGAGGCCCTGAAAGCCTCCGTTGATCTTACCTCGATATGCGTACGCATCCCGGGCGCGTAGCCGGGGAGCCTTTATGTGGAAAAATTGATAAAATGTTGAATTTATGATGATTATTTGAATACAGTTGACTTTGGTCAACATTTTTGGTAAACAGACCCGGACCCGTGATTCGATGGTCCCGGAGGGTCCGTAGGAAAATATGGGACTTGGGCGTATGCCCGCAATCGAATTCCGAGGTCCCAAGTCCGAGAAATAAATTTTTAAAGAAAATTGTTTTCTGAAAAATATAAAGGCTTTTGAAAATGGAATTTGATGTGAAACCTATGTGATCGGGCCCGTATTGTGGTTCCGGAGCCCGGAACAGGTTCAATATGTTTATTATGAGTTATCTGTGGAATTTGGTAAGAAACGGACTAAGTTTGACGTGTTTCGGACTAAAAGTGGAAAATATGAGAGTTTAAGATGTTGTGAAATATTACAATGATTTCGAGGCCTAATTCGTTGTTTTTGATGTTACTTTGGTGGTGTGACTGCACGAGTGAGTCTGTAGGATGTTGTTGAGGTTGTGCGTATAATTGGTGTTGAGCCCCGAGGGTTCGGGGGAGTTTCGGGTAGGTTCCGGGGTATATTTTTAGACTTAGAACACAAAAGTTGCAGATCAGAAGGGGGTCAAGTCCCTGAACCTGTAGCGCGGTCCGCGGTCGACCTCTCGGTCCATGGTGGACCTTCATGGTCGCGGTCGCCCTAGCGCGGCCCGCGGTGGGGCAGCTTCATAGAGGTTCCACAGTTGAGGCCTTCGCGGCCGCGGTCGCCCTAGTGTGGTTCGCGGTGGAATCTTCGCGGCCGCAGTCGCTGTAGCGCGGTCCGCGGTGGAGGCTTGGGAGGGGTATATATAAACGGGATTTTCAGTTATTTTCTATTTTTCAAAACCCCAAAAAAACATAAGAGGCGATTTTCTAAACACTCTTTCTTCTCCAAATCATTTGTAAGTGATTTCTAACTCATTTTTCTTTACTCCTTAACTTCTTTTTACAAGATTTCATCCTAGAATCTAGGGTTTTCATGGGGGAATTGGGAATTTTGGGTAAAACCTAAGAATATTGAAATTTGGGAATTTAGACCTCAATTTGGGGTCGGATTCCAAAACTAATTATATACCCGGGCTCGGGGGTGAATGGCTAATCGGTTTTTGGTCCGAATTTCGGGTTCGGACCAAGCAGGCCTGGGGTCGATTTTTGTATTTTTGGAGAAAAACCTTAGAAAACTCATTTCCAAGCATTAGAAATTATTCATTTAGCATTTATTGATATAGTTAAGTAACTTGTGGCTAGATACGAGCGAGTTGGTGGTGGAATCAAAAGGTAAAGCGGTAGTAGAGGCTTGATTGTGTTCGTGGCATCGAGGTAAGTGTTTTGCCTAACTTAGATTGAGGGAATAGGTGTTCAGTCGTATGTGCTACTTGTTTCAATCATGTTCAACGTATAGGTGAGGTGACGTGTACCTATACATTTTTTGTCAAGCATGCCCGTGAGTCAGTTTTGGTGTATTACATGTTATTGCTTCGATATTTATTGTGTTATGAAGTAGATTCATTTTGGAAGGGTTCAATTGCTGAGAATACTTGATTAAGGATTTGTGATAAGTTGTTTCAGTTGAGGAGTGATTTTATTAAGTTATATACTCGTATGAGATTGGTTATAGCTGAGTCCCTTGCCGGGCGATATTATTTTTGGTTGTTATCCCCTTGCTGGGTGGTTATGAATTGTACTTCCTACTGTTGTTTTCCTTGCCAAGTTGTTGTTTGATGTTGATTGGGTGAGGAAGAGTGTAAAGCATGAAGGGTGATGCGTGTATTCATTTCATTCATTGCATTGTGAGGAAGAGAGTAAAAGCACGAAGGGTGATGTCGTGCCATGATTTTACATTTAAAAGCACAAAGGAACATGCCGTGCCCTTTATTTATTTATTGCATTGTGAGGACGAGAGTAAAATCATGAAGGGTAATGCCGTGTACTTGTTTTGGTAAGGATGAGAGTAAAGCACGAAGGGTGATGCCGTGTACATATTTGTTTGTGTTGTTACTATGCCGTGTACATATTTGTTTGTGTTGTTACTATGCCGTGTACATATTTGTTTGTGTTGTCACTTCGTGTTGACTTTTACTCTTCTATATTGTTGCCTTGCTCAGTTACCCCCTATTGTTCTCCCTTGTTTACCCCATTATTTGTCCCCTGTCTTGCCGTGCTTAATTGTTCATTTCATGTTAATCCCATTGTTATGTATTATAGAACTGTACATGTAATTGGTTGTTGTCGTGTCTAGCCTCGTCACTACTTCGCCGAGGTTAGGATCGTCACTTACTCAGTACATAGGGTCGGTAGTACTGATGCTACACCTACACTTCTTTATGTTGTGCAAACTATGGATCCGGACCCGGTGGACACTGATAGAGGGAGTATCCTTCAGTCCACACAGGCGACACCGAGGTAGTCCCGCAGACGTTCGTGGGCCTTGACGTCACCATCTATCTTTTCCTTTCTATCTTATTTGTATTTACAGACAGTTGTACTTGTTCATTTCAGACTCTTGTTGTAGAAATCTTAGACTGTCCGTGAGATTTGTGACACCAGTTCTGGGGGTTTATGTACGGAAATTTCGTATTGTTTATTATATTAAGTTGATAACTTCGTAGCTTCCACATTCTTATTTAATCGCTGATGCTTATTGTTACCTTTGATGTCATAAATAAAGAGAATAGTGAATTTTACCCAAAATGTTGGCTTGTTTAGCGGGTACAACGTTAGACGCCATCACGACCTAAAGGTGGGATTTCGGGTCGTGACAAGTTGGTATCAGAGCACTTGGTTGCTTAGGTCTCACAACTCACGGACAAACTTGGTAGAGTCTGAGGGATCGGTACGGAGACGTCTGTACTTATCCCCCAGAGGCTGCAAAGTTAGGAATAACTTCACATTTCTTCTTCTCTGTGGTGCATTTTGAACTCTAAATACTAATCGAGTTTCTACTCTATTCTCTCGAAGATGGCGAGGACGCGTGATTCCTCATCTACCGATCAACAGCCCGATCCTCCTGTTGCAGCTCCTACGAGGGGCCGAGGACGAGGCCGAGGCCGTGCTAGAGGCCGAGGCAGGGGCAGTGCAGCAGCCCCAGTAGAGGACCCACAATTAGACTTTGCTTGTGAGGTTCCTGCTCAGACGATTCCAGTTGGACCAGCTCAGGTCCCACAGGGGTTCTTTGCCACCCCGATTCTTCAGGACGCTCTGGTCCGCTTAGTGGGACTTATGGAGAGTGTGGCTCAGGCCGTTCTTCTTCCTATTGCACCAGCCATCTCTCAGGCTGGGGGAGGGCCCCAGACTCCTGCTACCCGCACACCAGAGCAGCTAGCCCCTCAGCTCCAGACTCCGGCACCTCAAATAGTCGGAGTAGCTCAGTCGGGCATAATGGCACCGGCAGTGGAGAGAGCAACTATGTCAGTAGATGCCCTATGGAGACTAGATCAGTTCACCAAGTTATTCCCTACTACCTTTACTAGTGCACCGTCAAAGGATCCCCAGGATTACTTGGACAATTGTTATGAGGTTCTTCGGAAAATGGGCATCGTGGAGTCCAATGGAGTTGATTTTTCCACATTTCGTCTTTCTGGTGCCGCCAAGACTTGGTGGAGAGACTATTGCTTGACCAGACCAGCTGGGTCAGCACCTTTGACTTGGGCTCCGTTCTCCGAGTTGTTCTTGGGGAAGTTTCTTCCAGTTACTCAGAGGGAGGATCTTTAGAGGCAATTTGAGCGCCTCCAGCATGGATCGATGACTATTACACAATATGAGACCAGGTTCGTTACTCTGGCCCGACACACTATCATGATACTCCACACGGATTGAGAGAGAGTGAGGAGGTTTATCGAGGGTCTAGCTCAACCTATCAGATTTCATATGGCCAGGGAGACAGGTACCGACATTTCATTCCAAGATGCGGCCAATGTGGTCAGGCGTATTGAGATGGTCTTATCACATGGGAGTGGTCAAGGGTCTGATAAGAGACCTCGTCATTTCGGCTGGTTCAGTGGTGCCTCATCTGGAGGTAGAGATTCTTTCGGCAGAGGTCATCCTCCTAGACCCTACCAGTCGGCACTTCAGGTATCCCGCAGTGCGCCACCAACTCCTATTAGTGCACCACCAGCTCCTAGTAGTGCACTGCCGCTTCAGAGCTTCCAGGGTGGTTATTCGGGTCGACAAGGTCAGTTCTAGAGTCAGCAGCCTCAGCAGCAGAGGTCTTGTTATTCTTGTGGTGTTTCAGGGCACATTTCTAGGTATTTCTCTCGAGCTTCTGGTAGTCCTCAGTATCAGGGTTCCCGTGCTATGGTTTCCGCATCAGATGCACCCCCACCCCCTCAGCCAGCTAGGGGTAGAGGACGAGGTGCCAGAGGTAGAGGTCAGACTCATAGAGGTGGAAGGAAGGCCATGAGAGGTAGAGGTCAGCCCGCAGTAGGTCGACCCATAGATGTTCAGGTTGGAGGGGCTCCGCCCCGATGCTATGTTATTCTGCCTGGCCTGAGGTTGAGGCCTCCGATGCAGTCATCACAGGTACGGTTTCAGTTTGTAGTAGAGATGCTTCAGTTTTGTTTGATCCGGGGTCTATATTCTCCTATGTGTCTTCATATTTTGCCCCTTACCTGAGTATGCCCCGTGATTCCCTGAGTACTTCTGTATATGTGTCTACTCCGGTGGGTGATTCTATTGTGGTATATCGGGTCTACCGTTCATGCTTAGTGGTTATTGGTGGTTTGGAGACTCAGGTAGATCTTTTACTTCTTGATATGGTTGACTTTGATGTTATATTGGGGCTGGATTGGCTATCTCCCTACCATGCTATTCTGGACTGTCATGCCAAGACTGTGACCTTGGACTTACCAGGAGTACCTCGTTTGGAGTGGAGAGGGACTCCTAGTCGTTCTTCCGATTGAGTTATTTCATATATGAAGGCTCGACGCATGGTCGAGAAGGGTTGTTTGGCCTATTTGGCATATGTTCGTGATTCTAGTGTCGAGGTTCCTTCTATGGAGTCTGTGCCCGTGGTTTGTGAGTTTCCAGAGGTATTCCCTGCTGACCTGCCAGGTACGCCACCCGACAATGATATTGATTTTTGCATTGAGGTTTCTCCGGTCACTCAGCCTATTTCTACTCCGCTGTATCGTATGGCCCCGCCAGAGTTGAAGGAGTTGAAGGATCAATTGCAAAATTTGTTGGATAAAGGCTTCATTAGGCCTAGTGTTTCTACTTGGGGTGCCCCAGTGTTGTTCGTTAAGAAGAAAGATGGCTCGATGAGGATGTGTATTGACTACCGGCAGTTGAATAAGATTACTATTAAGAATAAGTATCCTTTGCCGAGGATTGATGATTTATTCGACCAACTTCAGGGTGCTATAGTGTTTTCCAAGATAGACTTGAGATCTGGGTACCATCATATGAGGATTAGGGCGTCTGATGTCCCTAAGACAGCCTTTCGCACTCGGTACGGACATTATGAGTTCATGGTGATATCATTTGGGTTGACAAATGCCTCCGCTGCTTTCATGGAGTTGATGAAACGATTGTTCAGGCCCTATTTGGACTCGTTTGTTATAGTTTTCATTGATGATATTATGATTTACTCCCGTAGCCGAGAGGAGCATGAGCTGCACCTTCGAGTCGTTCTCTAGACTCTGAGGGATAGTTAGTTGTATGCCAAATTTTCTAAGTGTGAGTTCTGGTTGACTTCGGTGGCATTTATGGGCCATGATGTGTCGGCAGAGGGTATCAGGTGGATCCCAAGAAGATTTCAGCAGTCAGAGATTGGCCTAGACCCACCTCAGCTATAGAGATTTGGAGCTTCTTGGGCTTAGCAGGTTATTATCGCCGATTTGTGGAGGGTTTTTCATGCATCGCAAACCCGATGACCAGGTTGACTCAGAAGGGTGCCCGATTCAAGTGGTCTGATGAGTGTGAGGCGAGCTTTCAGAAGCTCAAGACAACTTTGACCACGTCGCCAGTGTTAGTTTTGCCCACAGGTTCAGGGCCTTATACCGTGTATTGTGATGCTTCACGAGTTGGACTGGCTGCAGTGTTGATGCAGGATGGCAAGGTTATAGCGTATGCCTCACGTCAGTTGAAGGTTTACCAGAAGAACTATACAGTTCATGATTTGGAGTTAGCTTCTATCGTTCATCCATTGAAGATTTGGAGGCATTATCTGTATGGGCTGCCATGTGAAGTGTTCATGGATCATAAGAGTTTGCAGTATCTGTTCAAGAAGAAAGGTTTGAACATGAGGCAGAGGAGATGGTTAGAGCTGTTGAAGGATTATGACATTACCATCTTATATCATCCGGGGAAGGCCGATGTAGTGGCCGATGCTCTGAGCTGGAAGTCAGCCAGCATGGGTAGTCTTGCATATCTATCAGTCGAAGAGCGACTGTTTGCTTTGGATGTTCAAACTTTGGCCAACCGGTTTATGAGGTTGGAGGTTTCTGAGACTGACAGTGTTTTGGCCCATACTGTGGCCCATTCCTCTTTTTATGATCGTATTCGGGCCAGGCAGTATGATGATCGTCATTTATGCGTTCTTAGATATACGGTTCGGTACGGAGAAAGCAGGTCACAGTGGATGATGAGGGAGTGTTGAGGATGCAGGATCAGATTTGTGTACCTGATGTTGATGGCATTCGTGAGTTGATATTGCAGGAGGCCTACAGTTCCCGGTATTCCATTCATCCGGGCGCCGCAAAGATGTACCAGGAATTGTGACAGCATTATTGGTGGTAGAGGATGAAGAAGGATATTGTAGCATATGTAGCTCGGTGCTTGAACTGTCAGCAGGTTAAGTACGAGCACAAGAGACCCGGTGGTTTGATGCGGCAGATTGAGCTTCCCGAGTGGAAATGGGAGCGTATCACCATGGATTTCATAGTTGGACTCCCACAGACTCAGAGGATGTTTGATGCGGTGTGGGTCATTGTGGATAGGCTGACCAAGTCAGCACACTTCATTCCTGTATCCGTTTCGTATTCAGCGGAGAAGTTGGCAAAGATCTATATGAGAGAGATTGTTCGATTGCATGGTGTGCCCGTATCTATTATTTCAGACTGAGGTACTCAGTTTACCTCCCATTTCTGGAGAGTGTTTCAGCGTGAGTTGGGCAGACATGTTGATTTGAGTACAACGTTTCATCCTCAGACGGACAGGCAGTCTGAGCATACCATTAAGATTTTGGAGGATATGTTGCGGGCGTGTATCATTGACTTTGGAGGTTCATGGGATCATGTCTTGCCCTTAGCTGAGTTTGCTTACAACAACAGTTATCAGTCGAGCATTCGGATGGCTCCGTATAAGGCATTGTATAGTAGGCGGTGTCGATCGCCAGTCGGATGGTTTGTGCCGGGAGAGGCAAGATTGTTCAGTTCTGAGTTAGTCCAGGATGTCTTGGACAAGGTGAAGGTCATTCAGGATAGACTTCGTACAGCTCAGTCCAGGCAGAAGAGTTATGTGGATCGCAGAGTTTGAGATTTGGCATTTATGATAGGAGACCGGGTATTCCTTCGGGTGTCGCCCATGAAGGGCGTGATGAGGTTAGGAAAGAAGGGAAAGTTGAGCCCTAAGTACATTGGTCCATTTGATATTCTTGATAAGGTAGGGGTGGCCTACAGACTTGCTTTGCCACCGAGTTTATGAGCCGTACACCCTGTGTTTCACGTATCTATGCTTCAGAGGTATATTGCGGATCCATCTCATGTACTTGACTTCAGTGGTGTCCAGTTGGACAAGGATTTGTCTTACGATAAGGAGCCGATAGCCATATTGGCTCGGCAGGTTCGTCAGCTGAGATCGAAGAGTTATCCTTCGGTCCGTGTTCAGTGGAGAGGTCAGCCTGTTGAGGCAGTGACCTGGGAGTTCGAGTCCGATATGCGGAGCCAATATCCCCATCTTTTCCCCGACTCAGGTACCTTTATATGTCCATTCGAGGACGAACGTTTGTTTTAGAGGTGGAGATTGTGATGACCCAAAAGGTCATCCCGTGTAATTTTAACTAAATCTGTGTTTCGAGGCCCTGAAAGCCTCCGTTTATCTCACCTTGATATGCATGCGCAGCTCGGACGCGTAGCCGGGGAGGCTTTATGTGAAAAAATTAATAAAATGTTGAATTTATGATGATTATTTGAATACAGTTAACTTTGGTCAACATTTTTGGTAAACGGACCCGGACCCGGGATTAGATGGTCCCGGAGGGTCCGTCGGAAAATATGGGACTTGGGCGTATGCCCGCAATCGAATTCCGAGGTCCCAAGTCCGAGAAACGAATTTTTAAAGAAAATTATTTTCTGAAAAATATAAAGGCTTTTGAAAATAAAATTTGATGTGAAACCTCTGTGATCGGGCCCGTATTGTGGTTCTAGAGCCCGGAACATGTTCAATATGTTTATTATGAGTTATCTGTGGAATTTGGTAAGAAACAGACTAAGTTTGACGTGATTCGGACTAAAAGTGGAAAATATGAGAGTTTAAGATGTTGTGAAATATTACAATGATTTCGAGGCCTAATTCGTTATTTTTGATGTTACTTTGGTGGTGTGACTGCACGAGTGAGTTCGTAGGATGTTGTTGAGGTTGTGCGTATAATTGGTGTTGAGCCCCAAGGGTTCGGGGGAGTTTCAGGTAGGTTCCGGGGTATTTTTCTAGACTTAGAACACATCAGTTACAGATCTGAAGGGGGTCAAGTCTCTGAACCTGTAGGGCGGTCTGCTGTCGACCTTTCGCGGTCCGTGGTGGACCTTCGCGGTTGCGGTCGCCCTAGCGCGGCCCGCGGTGGGGGAGATTCAGAGAGGTTCCACAGTAGATGCCTTCGAGGCCGCGGTCGCCCCGGTCCGCGGTGGAATCTTCGCGACCGCGGTCGCTCTAGCACGGTCCGCGGTGGAGGCCTGGGAGGGGTATATATAAACGGGATTTTCAGTTATTTTCTATTTTTCAAAACCCTAAAAAAACATAAGAGGTGATTTTCTAAACACTCTTTCTTCTCCAAAACATTTGTAAGTGATTTCTAACTCATTTTCTTTACTCCGTAACTTCTTTTTACAAGATTTCATCCTAGAATCTAAGGTTTTCATGGGGGAATTGGGAATTTTGGGTAAAACCTAAGAATATTGAAATTTGGGAATTTATACCTCAATTTGGGGTCGGAGTCCAAAACTAATTATATACCCGGGCTTGAGGGTGAATGGGTAATCGGTTTTTGGTTCGAATTTCGGGTTTGGACCAAGCAGGCCCGGGGTCGATTTTTGACTTTTTGGAGAAAAACCTTAGAAAACTCATTTCCAAGCATTAGAACTTATTCATTTAGCATTTATTGATATAATGAAGTAACTTGTGGCTAGATACGAGCGAGTTGGTGGTGGAACCAAGAGGTATAGTAGAGGCTTGATTGTGTATGTGGCATCGAGGTAAGCGTTTTGCCTAACTTTAGCTTGAGAGAATAGGTGGTGAGTCGTATGTGCTACTTGTTTCAATCATGTTCAATGTATAGGTGAGGTAATGAGTACTTATACATAATTTGTCAAGCATGCCCGTGAGTCGGTTTTGGTGTATTACATGTTATTGCTTCAATATTTATTGTGTTATGAAGTATATTCATTTTGGAAGTTGTTCAATTGCTCAGAATACTTTATTAAGGATTTGTGATAAGTTGTTTCAATTGAGAAGTGGTTTTATTAAGTTATATACTTGTATGAGATTGGTTATAGCTGAGTCCCTTGCCGGGCGGTATTAATTTTGGTTGTCATCCCCTTGCTGGGTGGTTATGAATTGTACTTCCCACTGTTGTTTTCCTTGACAAGTTGTTGTTTGATGTTGATTGGGTAAGGAAGAGTGTAAAGCACGAAGGGTGATGTCGTGTATTCATTTCATTCATTGCATTGTGAGGAAGAGAGTAAAAGCACGAATGGTGATGCCGTGCCATGATTTTACATTTAAAAGCACGAAGGAACATGTCGTGACCTTTATTTATTTATTGCATTGTGAGGATGAGAGTAAAAGCATGAATTGTGATGCCGTGTACTTATTTTGGTAAGGATGAGAGTAAAGCACGAAGGGTGATGCCGTGTACATATTTGTTTGTGTTGTTACTATGCCGTGTACATATTTGTTTGTGTTGTCACTTCCTGTTGACTTTTACTCTTCTATATTGTTGCCTTGCTCAGTTACCCCCTATTGTTCTCCCTTGTTTTCCCCATTATTTGTTCCTTGTCTTGCCGTACTTAATTGTTCATTTCCTCTTATTCCCCTGTTATGTATTATAGAACTGTACAGGTAATTGGTTGTTGTTGTGTCTAGCCCCGTCACTACTTTGCCGAGGTTAGGCTCGGCACTTACTCAGTACATGGGGTCGGTTGTACTGATTCTACATCTGCACTTCTTTATGGTGTGCATATTACGGATCCGGACCCAGTGGACACTGATAGAGGGAGTATCCTTCAGTCCACACAAGCGACATCGAGGTAGTCCCGCAGATGTTCGTGGGCCTTGGCGTCACTATCTATCTTTTCCTTCATGTCTTATTTGTATTTCCAGACAATTGTACTTGTTCATTTCAGACTCTTGTTGTAGAAATCTTAGACTATCCTTGAGATTTGTGACACAAGTTTTGGGGGTTTATGTACGGAAATTTCGTATTGTGTATTATATTAAGTTGATAACTTCGTAGCTTCCGCATTCTTATTTAATCGATCATGGTTATTGTTACCTTTGATGTCATAAATAAAGAGAATAGTGAATTTTACCCAAAACGTTGGTTTGTCTAGCGGGTACAACGTTAAACGCTATCACAGACTAAAGGTGGGATTTCGGGTCGTGAAACACTTGGCATATATTTTGGCCATATGAAAAGCTTACATAAGAAAGAGGCTTGCACTTGTAGGAATGTTCTAGATAAATATAGAGGTATCCCTAGGAAGACCCTAGAACCGTATGGATTTTCTAGGCAAGTCTTTAGAAGATTCTAGCTATGTAAAGAATTCTAGAGAGGAGGCTTACTTGTAAATAATAAAGAACTTGAGTGATAATTTTATTTACTCACTAGCCCCTAGTAGACTAGTATATAAAGGGAATATTAATTTGTAACTCACCAACCAAACAATTCAAGTTTTCTCTAATACTTTGCTTTCTTTAACAATTCTCTTGTGTTCTTTCTAACATTCTCTTAGCGATCTTGAGTGTAACAAGGCTGACTTGGCATAGCAAGAATGTGAGCGAGTTGTCAAGTGCCACATGTGTCGCGCCCTCTTTTTCTCGCGAAATCGGGTTTCGACATTGACAACTCCTTTTGAGAAGGGAAGGAATTGGTTATTGAGAGAGTCGCCACCTAACAGATTAAGGTGCGTTAGGGCACCTATTGCAAATGACTCAGGTTATAGTAGTTGCGTCACCAAAGATTGGGTAAGGGCTCAAATTACCTCGAGGTGAAGGTGTTAGGCATTCCTCGAGGTCCACAACGGTGGGTCCCGGTCGAACTTAACTTATGTGAATTAGTCTAATAAAGAAAGCAAAGAAATTATTTAATAGGGATGGGGGTCTTAAGTTTCTTAGCCTATAGGATCACCCCGTACAACATAAATAATACTTCGTAACTCCCCTAAGACGGGGGTGTTACTCATATTATTCAGCAGGCACAGACTATCATCTCCTGCTACCTGATTACTATCTTTAACTTTTTACCTAAAGCGCTCTAATCGATTCTATCTCGTGTCCTACGCGTGCACTACCCGTCCCTTACCTATGGTCCTGGAGGCATTGGGACCTCTATTTGGATGGTTCTAGACTCAACTTAGGTTGCTCAAAATTGTAAAACCTAAGCGACATACAAAACAAGTTGGTACTTTCATACAAGCGCAGATAAAGGCTCATTTTTGGCCTCCACACATAAGGCAGCAAATGCACGCAAACATATCAGCGTATTGATAATTTTAACAGTTAAGGCTATTGGGTCCTATAGACATGATTTCTATGGGATTCTGGATTTTAAACATGCTGACAGTTTATGAAAAGTACTTCTAAGTAATTATGTAATTGCCTATCGATTTCAATTAAAGCGTTTGAACTTATAGGCAGGTTATCTAGGTGACTTATTCGACAGTTTATAACAGAGATGCTCAGAATTAATTAGTTACTCCTATATGCATACAATCTAGTGGTATGCACATTTCCAGTTTTAGCATTTGGCACAAATGATAGTTATCCCTACGAGCGTGAGTTCTACATTTAGTAATTGAGACTGTTTATTAATTCCTAAAGATATGCATAATAACGAAGCGATTGTGACGATTGATTAAGACCTATAAACATGATTTCTAAGTAAACAAATGTGAGTATGCTGTAATTTAAACTTGGTTATAACCTTTCCTATAGGCATGGTTTCTAATCGTGTGAAGCAAAGTAAACAGGATATTCACATAACTTGTTTGAACCAAAAATGAAATCCCAATAGGCAGGTCTTCTGGCATACATAAACGTTTATACAAATTTTCAACACACAGTTTCTGGGTACAAAAATAAAACCTATGAGCAGGTTATCTACCATAATAGTAGCAGTAAACCTATAGGCATGTTATCTACCCACAAATAAACCCATTTCCCGATTTTATTATCACCCCCAATTGTTATTACAAATAATTATTACAGATCAGAATCAACTGAATAAATTACAAAGTGTGTAAACTGTAGGAAGCCTTCAGCAGGCCTAAAGCAACATCTAGATGCGCAAGGCCCTTCAATCCACAATTGCTCCAAGAAGCCAGTGTTTATAGAACCACAAAGTGATTGACTCACTTTTGTTTTAAAGCACAAGCATACCAAGCCCAATCCTCTAGTGTGTCAGAGTTTCCAAGGGCTTCATGAACCCCGGGCATTGCTCACACTAGAGTGAGAAAAATCAGAACCAATTCAAGTGAAAATTATAGACCAAATCCTGGTGTGTCAGAGTTCACGAGGGTCTCATAGGGACCCTGAGCAGTGCTCACACCAAGAAGGCCAAGGACAGTACACAAATTACTTTGGCTTTCATCCAGTAAGGATTTAGAATTCAGAAGAGTGCAGGACAAGACTAGGAAATCGACTTAGGGATAAAGTCACACACAGATACAGATACAAACATTTTGAAACTAATATGTTGGAAACTAACAAGTTTAAAACTTTAACAAGAGACAAGAACAACAACAACAAAAACATACCCAGTAAAATCCCACTAGTGAGGTCTGGGGAGAGTAGAGTGTACGCAGACCTTACCCCTACCCCGAAAAGGGTAGAGAGGTTGTTTCCCTGAGACTCTCGGCTCAACAAGAGAGACAACAATATCATAAAAGAAATAAAATAAAAGGCATGTAACAACAAAATGTGCCAGAAAGAAAATATCAACAACGAATAAGTGAAAGAACAATAACACAAAATTATGCAAAACAACAATGTGAACACAACATAGATCGCTAACAAACCTAAACAAAACTCTATCAGACTACCCGGTATAAAGAGGGAAGAACTCTCGACTAGCCCCTAGCCTACCACCCTAATGCTCGACCTCCACATGTTCCTATCAAGAGTCATGTCCTCGGAAATCTGAAGTGTTGCCATGTCCTTCCTGATCACCTCACCCCAATACTTCTTAGGTCTCCCTCTTCCTCTTCTCGTACCTGCCATATCAACCGCTCACACCTCCTAACCGGTGCATCTAGGATTCTCCTCCCCACATGTCCGAACCATCTAAGTTGCTCTTCCCGCATCTTGTCGTCCACTGGAGCCACACCCACCCTCTCCCGAATATCCTCATTCCTAATCTTATCCAGCATAGTGTGCCCACACATCCATCTCAACATCCTTATTTATGCTACTTTCATCTTCTAGATATGTGAATTCTTGACTGGCTAATGCTCAACTCCATACAACATGGCCGTTCTAACCACCGCTCTATAGAACTTAACTTTGAGTTTAGATGGCACATTCTTGTCACAAAGGACTCCAGACGATAACCTCCATTTCATCCACCCTACCCCAATATGGTGCGCAACATCCCCGTCGATCTCCCCATCTCCTTGGATAATTGACCCTAAGTACTTAAAACTTTCTCTCTTGAGGATGACCTGTGAGTCAAGCCTGACATCCACATCCGCTTCCCCCAGCCCGTCGCTGAACTTACATTCCACATATTCCGTCTTAGTCCTACTCAACTTGAAACCTTTAGACTCCAGGACCTGCCTCCATACTTCTAGTCCCCCATTCACGCCATCTCGCGTCTCACAATCAGAACTATATCATCAGCCAAGAACATACACCATGTCACCTCTCCTTGGATATGGTGTGTCAGTGCGTCCATCGCCAGAGCAAATAAGAACGGGCTTGTTTAACCCAAAAAATAGTTTTCAAGATCAAAGCAATAATTTTATGTGACGGGCCACAAGCAACCGATTCAATCCGAAAGATATAATATTTGTTAATGCAAAATGATAGAGAAGTGCAAAATAAATTCAATGACAGACAATATAATAAAAAGAAAGCAGAGAAGAAATAATTCTTATTGAATAATCCTAGACAGGATGTTGAGCCGAATGGAGCTTGAAGGGCCAAACTATGGCTAACTTGGAAGCAAGATTATATGAATTACAATGTATAGAATTGTAGAGAAGAAAGTTCGATTTTTTATTGTGATAAAACTATGTCTATTTATAGGGATAATTAAGTAACCATTCTACTTGAATAATGGGTCCATTATGAGCATTAACTCAACCCATCCATTACTTTTGGAAGACTTGTAACAACTGTGTAAATGCTGGAATTTCGTAACTGATGAGTTAATTCCATAACTGATGAGTCAATCCGTAGCTGATGAGTCAATATCATAGCTGATGAGTCAATCTCGTGCCTGATGAGTCAATCTTGCAATTTGCCTTGTTCTGACCGCTACAATCATTTATTGAATTTATTGTACGTTACATATTTTATTTATAACTGATGGAGTAATGATGATAAATCCCATATAATCCGGGATTAATTGATTTCTTCCCCATTTGTAATTATGAGATATTCTCCCACACTTGTTCCGAGCTATTTATGATGACCAATTCCAAGGCTATCAGGCACGGTATGAGTATGTTCGGTCCCGGGGGTGTTTCACTTATCATCTTTACATGTCATTCTTCAATTTTCTCCAAGCTTTGCTGACATGTGTTGCCATTTAATAGACCCACACGGCGAGTCTATTTTTTGCCAATACATATAGTCCCCCCACTTTCCGGTTATTCACTGTGATATGATCGGGAAGTGGAAGATTTGATCCTTTTCTCCCTTGCCTCTGCCTCATTAAAAACCTTGCTGAAAAAAACTCAATAGGGACAAAAACCGGACAAAGGAAAAAAGAGTACAGAACTTAGGGATTCATATGACAACTCTAACGCTCATGTTCGTTTCGTCAATAATCGGTTGGTTTACCATGTATTGTTTCGAGGTTTGAAGACAAATGTTTGCCTTATGTTTGGCAAGTTTGATATATAAATTTCGGCTTTATTTTCTGCCTACTTTAATGTTTGGGTTTTTGTTTCACCCTTTGTTATTTGACTTTGCATTAAAAATGCTTCAATACTTCGTGTCTTTTTTAAACGAGCACGATTTATAAAAGAGGGCCCTTTTTGATCGACACTTAATGAAGAAGACGTCTCAACTACATAATGGTGTAAATGTGCAATAGAGGGATATGAATTCTTCACATGTTTCTCTTTAACAATGTTTTAAAGAAAATGTTTGTATTGAACTTTCGTAACATTTCATATGTGTTTGCGTATTGTCTATAACTCATTTTGCAACTGTTTTCTTTTAACAGTTTTGATATAAACTTGTATTTCGTAATTTCGGCTTTATTTTTTGCCTACTTTAATGTTTGGGTTTTTGTTTCACCCTTTGTTATTTGACTTTGCATTAAAAATGCTTCAATACTTCGTGTCTTTTTGAAACGAGCACGATTTATAAAAGAGGGCCCTTTTTGATCGACACTTAATGAAGAAGACGTCTCAACTTCATAATGGTGTAAATGTGCAATAGAGGGATATGAATTCTTCACATGTTTCTCTTTAACAACGTTTTAAAGAAAATGTTTGTATTGAACTTTCGTAACATTTCATATGTGTTTGCGTATTGTCTATAACTCATTTTGCAACTGTTTTCTTTTAACAGTTTTGATATAAACTTGTATTTCGTAACTGTTTTTCTTTTGCAACAGTTTTTTCGAGTTAATACAAGGGAATAACTGTTTTTGTTTATAACATTTTTTAAAAATAAGGGTATGAATTTTTACCCGCAACTGTTTTCATTTACCATTTTTTTTTGAATAAATACAAGGGTATATCTTGCAACCCTTGACTAAATATTGCCTTTTAACCTGAACATTCGTTTACATCCACGAGTGTTTTCTTTGTAGGTTTTGAATCAGGCTTGCGTTTTTGGTTCTTGACTTCGCTCTTAACTTTCGTTTGTTGGGTAGACTTTAGGCTTGACTTGAATTCTGCCGTTCCCAGTCTTTTTTTTTGCCTTTTATAGTCCCCCAAGTACTAGAGCTTTGAAGTATGATCACTTGATTATTCCTTCCATGTGGTCCATTTCCTGAAAAGAAAAATACATACGGGACTCGAAGGTTTATACTTTTTAGATGATGACTGCTTAACCCTTTTTATTTCATCAAAAGGGTTGTGACCTAGACCGGAAATTCAGTTACTTCCTCGTGTCTTTCGGGTCTAATATCATCATTTGGTTCTTTAGGGAATTTATCCGAGTACTAACTTTTCATGGCACTTTATGAATTTATTTGAGTGCTCATATTTAGTCTTACAGACTTGAAATATATATTTGGATGCATCGTTACATGTGCGATGTCTTAAGGTTGCACTCTTAGGTGTCTAACTTTTAAATAAAAGAGGCCCTTTTATATATTTAAATGCTATGAAAAGGACGTCTCCTTTTCATTCAGGCGTAAAATAGGATCGATTGATCTGAGTTGACTTTTAGTCTGTGGAAGTATTAATCCTGGTAGGATTTCCTGGAGTATTGATCTCGGTAATACATTGAGTCTGAGGGAATACTGATCCCAAATAAATATAGATCTTAGTCGATTTGTCTTGAAGAGACATTAAATCTGAGTGGATTTTGAATCCAAATTGGAGTATATGAAGATACTTCCAAGTAGAGAGGGACACATGTCCAAAATAATATTTGAGATGTTCGGGATAACTGATCCGAGTCATAAAATAATTATCCATTAAGAAAGGCTTTTTAACTTGAATGGTCGTTGCTGGATCGAATATAAGCCATGTGTTTGTTTAAAGTGAACTTTATTCTGATAGCATATTTGCATACATTTGTGTTGACTTGAACATAAAATCCTTGTTTATTATTGTGGGATTCTTGACTCGACATGGAGTTCTTGATCATTTTTGTGTAAGAGCAGTATATGCATTTTTGTGTAAGAGCAGTATATGCATTTTTGAAGATCTCATTCAACACTGTTTGAAGTGTTTATGCTTGATATGAGCAATACAACTGACTGAGTTGAGATTGTGGTAAATAATGTCGGAAGACTCTTAGAAATTTATCTCCCAAAGCAATCGATTGTTTGAATCACTTCTTATAATGTCAAGTCGGATTGACTAATCTTCAAGTATAAGTGATCTCCCTAGTGTTTGAGTTTTGAGGTATGGTAACTCAAACACTAGAATCATAATTTGACAGTCCCCAGTCTAATAATCTCGGATAGGATAGCCAGTTCCATTGTTTATGGACTTTAAAATGGTCCAGTTAAAGCATAGAGACAATACCGTTGCTCTTTCTTTATTTTTTACTCTGGTCGGGAACTACGGAGGTTCCAAAATATTGTCGAGGATCATGCGATATCTTGCCTTATTACCGGAGTAATTTTTGCGGCTTTCTTTGTAGATTTCTCGCATCATATATTTTTTTTGTTTGGTACATGTGGCATTTTAGCTATTGGAGCCTTGAATATTCTCAAATATGATTCTCCTTCAACAAGGCAGTACCAGATGAGACACACTCAGAGATATCGAGAGCGTGCTTGTCTGTGGGTAAAGTCCCATTCTGCAAGTAATCAATGAAGTTATTATGCCAAAATTAAATTAGTCAGGCTTACCTCATTTTCATTCTAATTGATGATAGATCAGGGATCGCCCAGATAAGGGATGACTCGATCCTGTTACTGTTTGATCCAGAAATGATATTTCTCAATAAGAGTCCGGAGTTGCTTATGGAGTCAGTGATATCAGCAGTAGATTCGAGACTAGCACAACCGACTTGATTTTCTTGGGCTGCATAGTTTTCTTGGATTTGATCAATCGTCAAATCAATACTTTTGCTTTGAGTCCCCCAGCTAATTCAAGCATGTATGCTTTATACTCATCTTTGTTGTTAGTAATAAACTAACTTTTGTGAAATCTAAATACTTTTCCTGATAGGCATTAAGCATTGTCCTACCCAGGACTTTTAATACTTGTGGACTTAGTTGTGTAGAAGGTCCAGACCCCGAGAATTATCTCAGAAATAACATGTACTTTGATTTCAGCTTCTGGTAATATGCTCAAGTGAAGATTAGTCATGTAATCTGCTAAACTTGTGATTTTATTGTCGTATGTGGCTGATAAATAATATCATATTCCATAAGTTTGACTACTCATTTAGCTAGTGTTCCTGACAGTTCTCGTTTATGAAAAATATTGTATAATGAAAATATAATGGCTACGAGAATTGAATGATATTGACATAAAGCCTTAAATATAGGGCAACAACAATTAATGCAAACTTCTCAAAATATAGATATGTAGTTTCCATGTCTAAGAGCATTCTATAATAGATAAGAGATTGTGTACCTTTCTCTGCTTGAATTAAGATTGCATTTACCTAGACATCCGAGACAATGTGGCATACTAGCAATCATCTTTCTCCTCGGAATTTTGAAAGTGATGATGCAACGAGTCCGAATGATTCAACTTTTTGGACTAAATCGACCTTTCGAGGTTCCGTAACTTTATATTTTATTATTTGGCTTAGCTTCTTCTTTTGCTTGACCGTATTATAACGCCGGTCAATATTGAGCATATAGACCATTATCTCCGGTGGTACACCTATCATGGTTACAATGGTGGCAAGCAAAGCAATTTGCGATATCATGTAAACGTTTAATCAACTTACCTTTAAACTCGGTGTCGAGTTTCGACCAGCATAAACCTTCCTATTTGGGAAGCAAATGATAGTTTCTAGTTCTTCAGCATTTGACCTCGTAAATTTTGATTCTTTCGGTTTAATGATTGTATCCGAAATTATTTGTGTAATTGTCCATGGCTATTAATGAACCTTCTTCCTCGTAGTCTTTAATTATCTATCCCGCACCTATCTTTTCTTTTCTAGTTGTCAGTGCGGTATTGTCACGACCCGAAATCCCACCTTCGAGCCATGACTGCGTCTAACGTTGAACCCGCTAGACAAGCCAACGTTGAACTAAATAAAACTCATTAACAACTAAAACAAACAAGATAACTAAGGCATTGATGGTCAACAATATGAAGGTTAACAAATTACCACAAATAATATAGCAACTTCGAAATAAAACCCATATACATATCCCAGAACTGGTGTCACATACTCACGAACTGTCTAAGAGATTACTAAATACAAAGGTCTGAAATAAGTACATATGACTGTCTTTGAACTAAAAGATGAGACAGAGCTTAAAGTGAAGGGTAGAAGGTGACGCCAAGGCCCACGAACGTCTGCGGGTCTACCTCGATGTCTCCTGTATGAACTGATGAAATGCTCCGACCGTCAGTGACCACCGGGTCCGGCTGCGTAGTCTGCACAACATAAAGAAGTGCAGGTGTAGCATCAGTACAACCGACCCCATGTACTGAGTAAGTGCCGAGCCTAACCTCGGCGAAGTAGTGACGAGGCTAGGACCGACAACAATATATGTACCTGTGCAATTCTATATAATAACAGGAAAATATCGACGAAAATAAGCAAGTAAAAACAGATACGGGGAGAACATGCTGGGGGTAAAAGAAGCAACAAAATGCTAGCACGGTAGAACAGGGTAAAAACTGAAATGTAAAAAGGTAAAAGAAGGAATTTAATGTCTCATCACAAATAATGAACAGCAAAAGGCACGGCATGTCCCCTCGTGCATAATCTCGCAATCACACGGCACGGAATGTCCCCTCGCGCATATATAGTAACACTCGGTACGGAATGTCCCCTCGTGCGATAAATAATCAATAATCAGCAAGACATGTCCCCTCGTGCGATAAACAATAAATGATCAACACAGCATGTCCCCTCGTGTGATAAATAATAAACAATCAGCACGACATGTCCCCTCGTACGATAAATAATAAACGATCAACACGGCATGTCCCCTCGTGTGATAAATAATAAACAATCAGCACAACATGTCCCCTCTTGCGATAAATAATAAACGATCGACACAGCATGTCCCCTCGTGTGATAAATGATAAACAATCAGCATGGCATGTCCCCTCGTGCGATAAATAATAAACGATCAACACCGCATGTCCCCTCGTGTGATAAATAATAAACACTCAGCACGGCATGTCCCCTCGTGCGATATATATAAAAGCAACAATATAATGTGAACATCAACAATGAGAAATCTCAACTGTAAGGAAATGCTCAATAAAATTCTATCGTCCCGGCAAGGGACTCAACTATAACCAACCTCGCATCAGAAATACAGTTTCAACAGTAAAAGCCTCAACTGAAACAAATAACACAATTACTCCCCATGTCATGAAACAACGTCAAGGTATCACTTCTAAATCACCAATTACTCATAATACAGAGAATATTAAGAACACGGTATGATTCATCACGTTTGACCTACGGGCATGCTTGACCACAACATATAGGAACCCGTCACCTCACCTATACGTTTGACATGAATTACACATAGCAAATAATATTCTATACCTATTCCCTCAAGCTAATGTTAGGCCAAACACTTACCTCGGCTCCAAAATGCAAGTCAAGCCTCAATGACAGCCTTTCCTCTCGAATCCAACTCGGAATCGATAATATCTAGACATAATGGATTTATTAAAATCAATAATTATTCAATAAACCAATTCCAAAGCCTTATTATACATTTTCTACTATTCTTCCAAAAATACTAAAATTCGACCCCGGGCCCGTATGCTCGAATCCTGAAAATTTTCGGAGGAATCACTCACCCATAGCCTAAGGATCATTAATATGAAGTTTTCTACTTGAATTCATAGCATTAATTGGATAGTTCATCAAATTCCCAAAAATCCCATTTACTACTCAAAACCTAGATTTTTTTCTAAGATTTAGTAGTTAATCCCCTTGACAATTCATGAATTAAACTAGTAAAATAGAGTGAAATTACTTACCTCTAGTGGAAGTGGGTCAAGGAATGGTTTCTCAAGATCTTAGGACCCTTCAATGGAGGTTGGAATGGGTGTAAATGAAGGAAACCCGAGTTTTTGACACTTAAATACAAACTGCCTACAGGGGTTTCCGCACTTGCGACCCTGGGACCGCACCTGCGAAGAAATGGCCGCACCTGCGGAAAAGGGTCGGGGGAGTTGGGTTTGCACCTGAGGAGTTGGGTTCCGCACCCGCGGTCCAGCACCTGCGAAAAAAGAACTGCACCTGCGGAACCTCCGCACCTGCGGCTGGGCAACCGCACCTGCGGTCACACCAGCAACAGCTGCACCAGCAGTTGTTTTAGCTGGCTTTTAGCCCCGTTGGGGGTCCGGGAGGCACCTTGCCCCACCCGAGCCCCCATCCAAAAATACCAACAAGTCCCAAATCATTATACGGACTTGCTCGAGCCCACGGAACACTCAAAACAACGTTAAAACTCAAAATCACACCCCAAAACCCCTAAAACCATAACTTAAGAAACTTCAAGTTCTTGATTTCTACAAACATGCACCGCACCGACCTATACGACTCGGAATGACATCAAATTTTGCGGATAAGCCATAAATGACATAACAGAACCATTCCCGATCTCGGAATCACATTCGGACCTCGATAACATAAAATCACGTTCCAAACCAAATTTCAAATTCTATGAAAATCCTCAAAACTTCATTAAGTCTCAATTTCCCATTTTTTATCCGAAACCCGTCAAACCAAGTCCGTTCCTTACCAAATTTCACAGATAACTCAAATAACACATATTGAACCTGTTTCGGGCTCCGGAACCATAATACGGGCCTGTTAACACATGTTTCACATCGGGGTGCATTTTCATAAGCCGTTATTAGTTTCAGAAAACATATTGTTTTAAAAATTCATTTCTCGGACTTGGGTCCTCGGAATTCGATTCCGGACATACGCCCAAGTCCCATATTTTCCTACAGACCCTCCGAGACCGTCAACTCACGGGTCCGGGTCCGTTTACCAAGAATGTTGACCAAAGTCAACTTTATTCAATTAATTATCATAAATTCAACTTTTCATCAAATTTCCACATAAAGCCTTCCCGCCTACGCGCCCGGGCTGCGCACGCACATCGAGGTGATATTAACGGAGGCTTTTGGGGCCTCGGAATACAGTCATAATTAAATTTACATAAGATGACCTTTTGGGTCATCACAATCTCCGCCTCTAAAACAAACGTTTGTCCTCGACTGGACATAGAAGGGTACCTGAATCAGAGAAAATGTGGGGATATCGGCTCCGCATATCGGACTCGGACTCCCAAGTAGCTGCCTCAATGGGCTGACCCCTCCACTGAACACGAACAGAAGGATAACTCTTCGATCTCAACTAACGAACCTGTCGAGCTAATATGGCTACTGGCTCCTCC
>ML300546.1:0-13737 GCA_005239495.1 Nicotiana undulata
GATGGAAGGAATGAGGAAAACCCAAAATTTTGGAGTATTTAAGTGGGCTGCCAACAAGGGTTTTCGCACCTGCGAGAAAAGGATCGCAATTGCGGAAAAGAGCCTGGGACCTTGAGCTCGCACCTGCGGGGTTGGGAGCCGCACCAGCGGTCCCGCTCCTGCGGAAATCTGGTCGCCCCTGCGGAAAGGGTCGCACCTGCGATGGCCTGGACCGCACTTGCGGTCTCACGCCTGCGGCCTGAGTCTCGCGCCTGCAGACTTTGGGAAAGGGGCTGGGGCTCGCACCTGCGAGGCTGGGACCGCAGGGGCGGTCCCGCACCTGCGGCTGGGCAACCGCACCTGCGGTCACACCAGCTGTTGTGCACCAACAGTGGTTTTTGCTGGTTTTTGGCCTCGCACGGGGTCCGGGAGGCACCTGGGCCCACCCGAGCCCCCGTCCAAAAATACCAACAAGTCCCAAATTATTAAACAGACTTGCTCAAGCTCACAGAACACTCAATACAACTCTAAAACTCAAAATCACCCTCAAAAACCCCCGAATTCAAAACTTAAGAACTTTGAAATTCTAGAATTCACTTTAACGCACCGAACCGGCCTAAACCACTTAGAATGACTTCAAATTTTGCAGATAAGTTATAAACGACACAACGGAACTATTCCCGGTCTCGGAAATTCATTCGGACCTCGGGAACATAAAATCACTTCTCAAGCCACATTTCAAATTCTTTAGAAACATCACAAGTTCATTAACTCCATTTTCCTCACTTGGACCCGAAACCAATCAAATCAAACCCGTTTTACACCAAAACTCACAGATAGGACAAACAACATATAATAAACCTGTTCCGGGCTCCGGAACCATAACACGGGCCCGGTAACAAGGTTTTCACATAATTATTCACTTTCACATTCCTTTAATATTTTCAGAAAACAATTTTCTTTAAAAATTCATTTCTCGGGCTTGGGGCCTCGGAATTCGATTCCGGGCATTCGCCCAAGTCCCATATTTTCCTACGGACCCTCCGGGACCGTCACATCACGGGTCCGGATCCGTTTACCAAAAATGTTAACCAAAGTCAACTTTATTCAATTATTTAATTCAAAAATCCCATTTTTATCAAATTTTTACATGGAAGTTTCCTGGCTACCTGCCTGGGCTATGCACGCATATCGAGGTGAGATTATCGGAGGCTTTCGCGGCCTCAGAACACAGATTTAACTGGAATTACTCAGGATGACCTTTTGGGTCATCACAGCTGATGGTTTCCAAAAGTTTTGAAAAGCTCAGTATAACATGAGTGAACTCAAAGGAGTTTAAAACTAGGAGCATTCAGAAGAGATGGAATGCTACCCTGGTAGTAAAGTAAGGGTGTAATTTTGATAAATGATAAGAGGATGACGTTTAGGCCTTTGATTGAGTAATGATTTTGAGAACAAGTATTTCATGAACTGCACGGGATTAGATTACCCCCATAAGATGAATCATATTGGGATGCTATGAAATATAGTTATTGCATTATAGTATCGTCCCTAAGTGGATCAGGAAAATCACTTCAGATGTTCCCCGATGAGACGTGAGCCCTAGTGACGATATATTACATAAGAGAGTTTAAATTATTAGTGGAAGACTATAGATCAATATTAAGGTAAATCAACAATGAATGGATTAAAGTTACAAAGTATGAGATGAGATTATGTTGTCATTATTAAGATGGACGGTAACAAGGAAGTATTAAATGTCTTAGATTTATACATATAGGATAAGCGGTGAGAGAAAAACCTGGAGTTGGGTGGTAAGTCTCCATAATAATAAACCGAAGTAAGAGTTATGGTATAGTATGGCCTACCTAGTAGTGATAAAGCCATAAGCATAGATAACTGAGGCTATGAAACAAGATATAGCAATAGTCGTAAGTTCAACAAAATACCAAACAAAGAACTTTAGTACACCTATAGATGCCTAAAGGGACAACTTGTCATAGTACAATATATGTTCACCAAGTGAATCCTAAAGATATGTTAAAATCTAACAAGAAATAAAAAAGGAGATAAGTGTCTCATTGGCGCACATTCAAGGTTAGAATTGTCTACGCTGCATGAAAGAATGTAGAAATAGTTACGACATTGAAAGGAGTTCGACCACAAGTCGTGGTGTGAGAAAGATGCCTAAAGGGGGGAATGTTTTGGCCTTGGGATTTATTCACCGAAAAATACCCTAGATAGAAAAGAAAATATTAAAGTATTCGTAAGACTTATTGCTTAAGATATGGAAAAGTGCATTAGTCAACATTCGAGGACGAATGTTCCAAAAGGGGGAATGATGTTACACCCCATGTTTTCGTACGTGAGAGTACATCGTAAGTCAATTTATGTAAGCTCAGAAATAAGATTATATTTGATGGAATATAAAGTAAGTTAATCATGTTACATTGGAGGTTACAAATGTATAAGATCAGGAACAATGAGTACCAAGAGGGTTGGAAAGCTTAGAAGCTAAACCAATTGAAGAAAATAAGTTTGGAATGTTATAACATGTACTTTAGGGTGAGACTATGGTTCATTACATAATAAGGAGGTTATGCTATGAGTTAATTTTTATCTTATGATAGTTGTGTTCTACATTTTGAAGTCAATCAAGTTGTGGAACAAAAGTCGGCAAAGGTCTTCACAAGTTACACTCATAATGTGCTGAATATTAGGTCAAATGTAACTGCGATTTTCCCCCTATATACTTGGAATTATTGGATGATCTACCAACCAAATTTAAGATCTATGAGTCTAGTTTCAAATTCATTAAACCGTTCATCGATACGACGTAGGAGTAGAGAGATATTTGCAGTTTTGCCAAACTGCGCAGATATCATAAGTGACAAGTAGGTGGATGACAAGAGCTTTTTGAGAAATACATTCCATGTGTTATATGAGGCATTTTTGGTACATATTGTATACCATATTGAAGGTCCTGGAATGTAGTTTCCAATTCTCTTAACCGTTAATTCATACGACATCGATATAAAAAGATATAAGCGTCGGAAGATGGAATAATCCCAGGGTGCCAAGCTAGCACCTTTTTGACTTTTCCAAACTTGATATATATAAACCTTAGGTTGGATTTCTCTTCATTATTAAGTATACAACGACCATAGAACACCCATAAACATAAACTCAAGCTATCTTCTAGGGTTTCAAAGAAGATTATCATTCTGGGCATGAAATCGAGAAGCAATAACATCAAAACGATCCCTACGACGTAAGTGTCATTATACCGCCTCTCCATTTTCTTTCTAGTTAGAGTTTTGGAAGGTAATTCATAGTTAATAAACGTCTAATATATGTTTTTAAGTGATTAAATATCAAGAAAGGTTGATAAATATGTTTTCTAATAGTTAGAACTCACGGGACGGTGATCAGAAGCCGTGAGTTCGAGTTATTTGAGTTGTAGCGGACTGTTTTGTGTTGTTGTTGGGCTTCATGTTTTACTACTTTTTTGTGGAGTTTTGGAGGAGGAAGGGTGTGTAGAAACACCATACAGATGTAGGATTGTGATCTGGTCATTCGTTGTAACAGTTTCGGGACGTTTGACACGACTACGGTGGTCGTCTTATGTATGAAGTGATTATGTTGTGTGTGGACTGTTTTGGGAGGCTCAATATTATTATTATTGATGTTGTTTGGGCTGTTTGGTTATTTTTTTGACTTGTGTGAAGTCATATAAATAGGGGAGGTGTTGTCCTCTTCATCGTAAAATAGGTTGTGGTCGATACATAATAGTTATGACGCTTAAACGATAACGATAGTGTCATTTCTCTTATTGTAGATTAAGGAGTTGTGACATTTGCGTAGCTTGAGGTTGGGGCAGTATATACAAGGTATGTGAGGATATCCCTTTCCTTCTTTTTCACGACTCCGATTATACATAATGCAATGAACGAGCTTCCAAAGATACTCTACTCTTAGAAGCTAGCAGTACTTACATTGTTTCCCTTCTTATGGAACAATTGATGTTGAGGTTGCTTCTCTTATTCTTATGTTATCAATGTTGTTGGTACTTCCTGATTCTTATAAGATTCTGGATGAAGAGTTAATCCTACTAACGTGTACGGAGAATATCGACCTTACGTCACTCCGAAAGGTTCAGAATATGATTCCAATGAGTCCTACATGCATTATATATATATATATATATATATATATATATATATATGTAGCTATTTTACTCTACCGAGCCACGCTATAGTCGGCCGGGTATGGCCCCTATTGTGAAACCACTAATCAGTTGGGTTTACCGAGTCCTCTTTGAGGCGGGGTATGATATGATGATGATGATGCCCACAGAGGCGAATGTTCTATGATGATGATGATGCCCACACAGGCGGATGTTTTAAAAAGGTTATGTGTATATATGTATCATGCATTTCATGTTACTGTCTCTTAGAAGCACTCTGATGCTATAGGTTGTATCTCCCACATCTCTCTTTACTTTATTGTTCTTATTTACATACTCGGTACTTTATTCGTACTGACGTCCTTTTTATTTGTGGACAATGCATGTCGTGTTGCAGGTCCTGATAGACAGGTAGACGCAGCTCCCCCACCATAGTAGGCTTTCCCGTTCAGCGGTTATAGGCAAGATCCCTTCTCCGGACTTGCCGTGGTCTTGGTATGCATTTTGTTATAGATGTTATGGGTATGTCGGGGCCCTGTTCCGGCTATGTTGCATTACTTATGCTCCTTTAGAGGCTCATAGACAGGTGTCGACTCATGTATAGTTTGTTATGCCTTGTTGGCTAATTTTTGTTGTATAGTCTTTCATGGAAGCATTGTATCTCGTACCTTTTATGTAATTTCTTAGCAATCTAGTCATCCCATGTGATGTATGTTCATGATCAATATCTACATTTTATTGATCTCGTTATCCCTTAAAGATAATAAAGAAAACTAAATAAAATGTACGTTGGTGCTCGACAAATATGGCACGGGTGCTAGTCATGATCCTCCAGTTTGGGTCGTAACATTACTTCAACCTAAATGACAAAATCTCAAAATACACCCACAGGCCCAGAAGCTCGGATTCCGGAAATTTTCTAAGGAAATAATCACCCATAGCTTAAGGATCGATATTATATAGTTTTTGTATGATTTCATGCTAAATTTCTTGGTAAATTCCCATTTTTATCACAACCCTAGGTTTTACTCTAATCCCATAATTTCTACTAATTTAATGTGTTAATCTACCTAAGAATTCAAGTATTAAACTTAATTTATTATAGGAATTACTTACCTTACAGTAGCTAGGTCGATAATCTTCTTTGCATGCTCTCAAAATCGTCCAAGGATGAAGAAAAGTGTTCAAAAATGGCTAAGTCCCGTATTTAAAACAACCTCACTGCCTATAGGTTTTTCGCACCTCCGGCTCGAGGACAGCACCTGCGGTCTCGCATCTGTGCAGAAGGGGAAGGGGGCCTGGCTTCGCACCTGCGGAGCGCAGTCCACACCTGCGGCTCCGCTTCTGCCGAAAATGATCTGCACCTACAGAACTATGCAACACCTCCTGGGGTCTCACCTGCGAGACTGGGACCGCAGAAGCGGTCTCGCACCTACGGCCAGCCCTCAGCAAGTGCGGTCGCACCAGATCTGGTGCACCAGCAGTCATTTAAGGCTGGTTTTGCCTCTCTCGATGCCCGAATAGCATATGGGCCCACCCGAGACCCCATCCAAATATACCAACAAGTACTAAATCATAATACGGACTCACTCGATCCTTCGGAACGTCCGAAACAATGCTACATCTAAAAATTATACCCCAAGACCTATTGGATCAAACTTAAGAACTTTAAGTTCTTGAATTCTCTTTCATTACGCCAAACCTACCTATACTACTCGGAATGACACCAAATTTTCCAAGCAAGTCAAAAATGACATAACGGAACTATTCCCAGTCTCGAAATTCCGTTTGGACCTCGATAACACAAAAACATGTTCCAAGCCTCAATTTGAACTTAAGAAATTCTTATTTCACTATTAGGCGCCGAAACGCTCCTGGGTCATCCAAACCCCATTCCGAACATACGCCCAAGTCCGAAATCATCATACAAACCTACCGGAACCTTCAAATCTTGATTCCGAGGTCGTTCACTAAAAATATTGACCGAAGTCAAACTTGGCCTTAGAGGCCAACCTTAAGGAACTAAGTGTTCCTAAAGCATTCCAAACTCCTCCAAACCTCGAACCACCCGTCCCCGCACGTCATAAATCAGTAAAAGCAACTACGGGAAGTCTCATTTAGGGACACGGGGTTCTATACGCAAAACGACCGGTCGGGTCGTTACAATAAAATGGCCCCTTGGGTCATCACAATTGGCTAATCTCTAAATAGCATCTCTGAAAATGACTATATGTGCACATGCCCCAAGATTTATCAAAACAACTACATTTTGTATTAGTAATACATAATTTATAGGCTCAAAACAAATATTACATTATTAGTAATGTGGAGCTTAATTTGTGCTAGGATTATATGGAAGTTGTAATGATCCCTTAGTTTGCTTCACGTTATCCTTAATGACTTCTCTTTATAAATGAATTTTCAGTTATTGGGACAAACACACACGCAATTATACGCAGAAACGATATTAGGTAGCCACTTTAAAGGGCTTCTATTTAAGAATTAGTCAGTGCGTCCTAAATTTCAGTTTTTTCGTTTAATTTTTCGGAACAAAAATGTCCCGAATTATCCTGAAGTTAAGATTTTAGATAATATATTCACAATAAAATAATTACAATCTAATCTCTGAATACCCGTCCCTAAAAATGGTTGTTTATGTAATAAAGTGATAAATACATTATCATCCACGAGAACTTGTTATTAACTATTAATAAGATTAAACAATCCTAATTATCTAAACAAGAATTAAACCCAAAAATATTTGAATCTAAACTAATCAAAACGAAAAGAAAATAAATAATAAACTTTAAACAAAGGAAAAACAAATTTTTATATTATCAATGTGATGAAAACGATCTAGTATTATGTGCTATATAACAATCTTATTGTGTTCTCACTTAAATTGACTAACCAATTTATCTAGTTTATTGGTTAACATGGTTAATATTGCTAACAAGAATCTGTCAAATTCTTACGCGTCTATTTGAGCTAACCTAATACATGTATATCTATGGAGCTAGAATCAACAAGGATGTATTCTTTATTCCTGCATAATAACTAAGCAAGACGATTAGGAATGTCTATCCTAACCGCAAATTTGTTTTTTGATGTCATATTCAAGAACTTGCTCTACTTAGTCCTATTTGCAATCTAGAATTTTCATTTTCGAGTTCAACCTTAGATTCATAGATAGTATTCAACTGGTAACATCAATCAATTAATTAAGCCTAGGATTGATAAGTTAGAATTTTGACCACTTATTAGTACCTTCTTGCTATAGTTTTTATTTCGAAAGTTTGTCTTTGAATCTAATGAAAATAGTTGAATTTCAGGTGTGCTGGAGAATTTAAGCTCAATGAATAAAAATGACTAAAAAAGAATATGTTCTAGCTAAGTTCAGCAAAGAGGAGGAGTGCTAAGAAAAGTGCGGTTCGCAGATTTACATCTACGGCCGCAAAAGCAAGTGTGATCCCCAAAAGAAGAACTGAAGCTTTAGGAACGTTTGGCAGAAGTGCGGTCCCAAGATTAAAATGTGTGGTTGCACTTGGTCTGCAAAACAGGTTCACACTGACAATCTTGAAAGATCAGAGAATGCGCACAAGTATGAAGCTTCATCAAATGCGGTCCGCAGAAATTAAAGTGCGGCCGCAGAAGCTGAAGTCCGACCGCAGAACTCCTCCGGCTGAAAGCACATGCAACATTAATCCAGCAAAGTACGGAGCGCAGAAGCTGATGTGGGCCGCAGAATCCTCCAGAGGGAATTTTTATCCGAGATGTTGAGAGCCCTATAAATAGGACTTTATGACTTTTTTAGGACATCTTTTCATTGTAGCAACTTGTAGTTCTGTATTTAGCAATTTGGAAAACGTTTGAGCCACAATTGGAGAGAATCATCTACTCGTTTATTTTATTTTTTTATGTCTTTAATTTCTTCCTATTTTCATCTTTTATGTCTATTAACATGAGTAGCTATATTTTTATCTAGGGTTGCGATCCAACCCTAGTGTGTAAATCTTAAGGGTTATTAACATTATGCTTGCTAATGATTGGGTTAGTATTATTTAGCCTTAGTTATGCTTTAGTGTTAGAATTGATGGTTACAAATATGGATTCATGCCTATTTGACTTTGTTCTTATTTGAGAAAGAGGAGTTTAGTCTAGAAAAACTTGGCTAACAAGACATTGAACTAGTTGAGTTATTAATTAGTTTAATTAACGGATTTTAATTAGATATATTATAATCTAACTTGGACTCATATTCAATTGCACCTATAGCTACCATTTGAACTTGAGAGAGCTAAATTGTGCATAATCACTCCTTAACCGAGAGGTGTTGACTGAGTACTTAAGTATTGAGAGTCATAACAACCCCGAACTACCAAGAAAGTATAAATTTACTTTACCCATTAGGTTTACATCTAGGTTAAGGTTAAAATCCTAGGCTTTTCTTATTTGATAAAAATTATAAAATATTTTAATTATTACTTGTTTGGTACCTTAGTCCCAATCTTTAGTAGTTTAATTAGAAAAATCGATACATACATTTGTTTGGAAGTTAAATTTAGTTATTTCAAGTTTCTCTTTTAAGTTTTTACCTTAACACCTAGTCTAAACTCCTTGTGGTTCGACCCCGACTTGCGTTAAATTTTATTATTGTAACGACCATTTCATATTTCCTTATTTGGGGTGTGAATTGGACGTGATCAATTTTATGTGCCGTTGCCAGGGAGTTTATGGTATTAGCTATATACTTGTGTTTGTTTCTTGAGTATCTTCTTTTACTTTCGTGATTCTAACTTGTTGAAGTGATTTTAGGTTTCAAATGGAGAATAACGAACTTGGAAATGTACCATTAGGAGAGGTGGATGGCGAAGAGGAAAAACTTGATGAAATGCCACAAGTTCCACAAAAACATGCAGAGTATGGTGTCATTCACAAAGTGAAAACCCCTTATTATCCACAAGGAAGTTGTCAAGTGGAAGTTTCCAACCGCAAGATAAAGAATATTTTGTCCAAGATGGTGAATGCAAATCGGTCGGATTGGTCTAAGAAGCTTGATGATGCTCTAGGGCATATAGAACAGCTTATTAAACACCTATAAGAATGTCTCTATATTGTTTAGTGTTTGAAAAAGCTGGTTATCTTTTGGTGGAATTAGACCACAAGGCATGGTGGACCTTGAAGAAACTAAATCTTGATTGGGATATAGCCGCTAACTTGCGACTAGAGCAAGATGAACCTGAGTATTGGGAAGGGATTTGCGGTCAGTATAGGGATATAACTAATCGCCTTGCTTGGTTATTATACATGAATTATTTATGGGTTCTTGTTAAGCCTAATTCCATAAAAATATAGGTGTTAGGTTAGCTTGAATAGACGAGTAGTACTTCAGAAGAATACTACGAGTAATATTAACCCTGTCAACCAATAAAATAGATAAATTAATTAGATAATTTAAGTGAAAGACTCAACGGGATTGTTAGCTAAACCATAACTCTAGAATATCAGCTCCCATTGAATTCATGTCTAATTTCTCCAACTTGTTTCCTTTAATCTCTTAGTTTGTTACTCTAGATTAATTTTAGATAAATATCCATACTTTAGGATACGCTTGAATAGATTAATTGTTTGTATTTAATATAGTTGATAGTTACTCACAAGTCTATGTGGGTACGATATCTGGACTTACAATCCTATATTACTTGTACGACCACGTATACTTGTGTGTGTGTGTTTAGGAGCAACAAGACCCATGCCAGAATGAAAACAACCTACCTCTAAAGAGAGCAGTGTTTGTGTCTTCTATCATGGCCGGTTACCCAATCAACTACGGGGGACTTAATGTCGGCCAATATCACTCTGGTAGCACAACAGTGTAACATTTCCTACCCCTACCCCAACACCATCATAGAGTACTTGGCAGATGCCAACGTATAGTCTAGACCATTTGATACAAAATTTAGGCCAACCAGCCCCCTTGATATACACAAGTTGCAAGACCACAGGAAAGAGTAGGCAGCCTTCAACTACTACTAGCCAGTTTGATGCCAGTAGTACTAGCTCCCAGTCCCTCTAATATCCCATCTTATTCAGCTGAGCCTTCTACTCATGCTAGAGAGATTTCCCCTAATCCACCATTAGCCCCTCCTCCATTGCCTATACCAGCTCTGAGGCTAGTGTGTATGCCTACTGGCCCACTATCTGCTTTATGGGTTTCATAGACGTAGATGAGTCTCAAGAACTGGATGTATACAGCTACATCAAAGGTTTCTGAGCTATCTAGTGTAGTTGCGGGCAGCTCTCTACACATCTAGACAATTCTAACATTAATGGGCAGCTCACTAAGATCTTGGACAACCAGAAGATGATCATGGACACATTAGTTTAACACAGTGCAGTGATTGAGAGGTTGACCAAGCAGGTAAAGAAGATGAAGACTCGGGCCAGTAAGAAGTTATTTGAGTTGATGCAGGCTGAAGTGACTAGGATATCTGAGGTAGGAAAGTTTCCATTTGACATGTCGATTGATGTGATGACCCAATGGGGCATTTTATGAAGTTAGACTCCGTTCTAGAATTAATATCCCTAAAAAGGTTAATTTTAAATACCTCGATTTGTGTGCGCAATCCGGGCGAAAAACCGGAAAGCGTCTATGTGAAAATATAAAAAATAATAATTTTTAGAATTAAAAATTTGGTTTTAGTTGACTTGAGTCAACATTTTTTAGTAAACGGACTCGGATCTGTATTTCGACGATCCCGGGAGGTCCGCATTAAAATATGGGACTTGGGCCCGAAATTGAATTTCGAGGTCCCAAGCCTTAGAAATTAATTTTTGAAAGAAATTATTTTGCTGAAATATTAATGAAATAAGGAAAAGAATTAATATTTGAAACCACTGGTATCGGGCCCGTATTTTGGTTTCGGAATCCGGTACAGATTTGTTATAGTATTTTCATACTATATGTGAAATTCGGTGAGAATCGGAGTTTATTTGACGTGATTCGGACGTCCGGTTGAGAAATAGTGAAAGTTAAGTGTTCTTGAGAAGAATGATGAGATTTGAGGTTAAATTCATAGTTTTACATGTTAGTTTCATGATTTGATCGCACGAGCAAGTCCGTATGATGCTTTTAGACTTGCGTGCATGTTTGGTTTAGATCCCCGGGGGCTCGGGTGAGTTTCAAATAGGTTTGGGTTGTGTTGCGCTCGTTCTTTCTTATGTTTCGACGTCGTTTCTTTAAGCATAACTGATATCATATTGAACAAATGAACTCTGGTTTCTGTTTTGAATGAAGTATTAGATCTGTATAATAATTACGGACTAGTAGCGAAAAGAATCATCGAATTTGGACATCGTATGAGGATTTTATGGTCATTTTACTAAGGTTGCCAGATTTTTCAGGTTAATTACGAAATTGCCCCTGAAGGCGTATTAAAAATCTGCACTATTTACAAATATTAAAACCTAAATATCTCATTCATTATAAGGTCAAATTGAGTGATTCAAAAGTCTAACTTTACTATAATTTTACAAGGAATCCATTTGACACATAAAAATCGAGTTTCAAGATCATTTGGCACGAGAAACGAGGCAGAATAGCTGGTAAAAAAGTATATATTAAACAGACAGACTTCTTCCTCTTCAAATTTTCGAACCCCGCAGCCCTAGGAACGAATTTCTTCACCAAATATCATCCCCAAGTTATACATAATCAATTCTAAACTTTACTCTTTCAATTACCCATTGTTTTTCATCACTTTTAAATTAAAAACTAAGAATTTTCATGGTAAAAATTGAGGGTTTGGGTAGAATTAGGGAATTTTGTAAAAATCAAATCTTTACCTCGAATTGAGGTCGGATTTCGAAACTAATTATATATTTGGGTTCGTGGGTGAATGGGTAAACAAAATTTGGTATGAACCCCGAGTTTAGACTAAGCGGACCTGGGGTCGGGTTTTCACTTTTTTGAGAAACATTAGGAAAAATTGTAATTTTCAATAAAGTTAGTTCTTTTAGACTTAATTAATGATATTGAGTTAATTATGACTAGATTCGAGCAAGTTAGAGCAAGATTCTGAAGGAAAAGCTGTAATTGAGCAGTAAGTGGCCTGCGAAATTGAGGTAAGTGTTTGGTCTAACTTTGTGAAATACCCACTTGTTTTCTATGTGAAATGTATGGGCATGATGTATAGGTGAGGTGACGAGTATCTATACACCACCCAATTTGCCTGATAAATATGATCACTTTTCCCGTTCCCAACTTAATTGATGCTTGCCTTAATTGTTCTTTGTTCATTATTGTTTCTCTGACTAGTTGGGTTTGTTATTTTGTTGTTAAATATTACTGTGGTTATATTTGGAAAGAGTATTGATTGTTTATTTGGTTCCCTTGTGGTACAAAACGGTTGAGTAGTTTGGCATTATTTTTACGATATATATATATATATGTTCCTATTGGTTTCATTTTTTATAATATTGAGAAAGTTATGAGAATTGCAGTTTAACTGTTTTATGATTGTTGAGGTTTACGTGGTTGTTTGGTTTCAATTGATTATTGTCAATTGTTGTTTCAAATGTATTAAAAGTGTTGGTTGTTCTCTTGATTTTATCATGGTACATAAAGACTGAGTTGGGTTGACAGTGTTACGGTGTTTACATATATTCTGGTTGGTTTTATTGTGAAATGATATTGGTTGAAGCTTACGAGTTATACTGTTTTCTGTTTGAAATTGTGGAAATAAAAGTATTGTAAAAGGCTTGGCCTGAATTGTAAAATTTATGAATAAATTGATATGATATATCTGGTGGGAGCGGGTTGCACGCCGCAACAAGAGTAATAAGGGTGATATATTTAGGGAGGAGCAATGAGGGTGGATAGGTGGGAGTGGGTTGCACGCCGCAACAAGTAGCGATAAGGGAGGACATTTATATTTTTTTTACCGATTTTCAAAGAAAAACAAAGATTTGAATACTTACTATCTTATATTACTATTTTTCATATTTTGGCACTACTTTTATTTAAAGTTAAAGTTTGGAAATTTGGAAACATATTTGAGAACTGGTTATTGCTGAGGCCTAAAAAAGACGGCTGAGTTATTTCATTGTTGTTGCAGTGCTTAATTATTTGTTTATATTTCTTTCTTGCTTTATATTTATTATCTCAGTTATATTTTCTTGTTTGTGTATAATTGTTTTATTGCGCTATTATATATATTATTGTCATAGGTTATATGTTGTTAATGTCCCGCCGTAGCCTCGTCACTACTTCGTCGAGGTTAGGCTCGGCACTTACTCAGTACATGTGTGATGACCCAAAAGGTCATCCTAATGTAATCCTAGCTAAATTCGTGTTCTCAGGCCCCGAAAGCCTCTGTTAAACTCACCTCGATATGTGTGTGCA
Organism: Nicotiana undulata; assembly: GCA_005239495.1. Taxonomy (NCBI): domain Eukaryota; kingdom Viridiplantae; phylum Streptophyta; class Magnoliopsida; order Solanales; family Solanaceae; genus Nicotiana; species Nicotiana undulata. Next base: position 13,569 of record ML300546.1, read on the forward strand.
GCCTGGGCGTGTAGCCGGGAAGTCTTTATATTGAAATTGGATGAAAAATGGAATTTGTGATAATTAAATGAATAAAGTTGACTTTGGTCAACATTTTTGGTAAACGGACCCGGACCCGTGATGTGACGGTCCCGGAGGGTCCGTAGGAAAATATGGGACTTGGGCGTAT
>ML300549.1:0-12533 GCA_005239495.1 Nicotiana undulata
TGTGTGCAATAGATAACCTGTGTAGGACACACATTTGATGCATTAGAAATCCTGCTTAGCTTATTTTATCTTTCAGCATGTCTACTTCGCTCATTTTGCAAGCCATGATCATAGTTAATAATTATATCAAGTAACAAAAACTGTTATAAGGTCTTACTGCATTTTCATGATCATAGCATCTAGAAATCATGTCTTCTAGGTATTCCTATGTGCATTAGATATCCTGTCTGTAGGATTTTTATTTGTCATAACTTGAACGCTTAGTTAACCTGTCTCTAATATAATAACCTCACTAAAATATGGTCAAAACGTTTCTGCAAATGTATCATCACTTATGTGTTTTAAAACAGAGTCAAAGTAAGCATGTTCACCTTTAGGCAAATATACGACGCCTAGGAAATTTTTAGGCCTAATGCATAATCAAAATCAGATCAACTATGTTGGGTTTAATCTGCCTTTTTGGAATTTCCCAAACTCTGATTCTGCTTTCTTGGAATCCACTCTATTTTTACTAAACTCCTATACTGCTTTTAAAACAATTTTGAAATTGTGCGCTTTCTTACTTCTCATTACTGACTTCAGGATTTCTGATTCCTATCCTATCTTCAAATTGTTAAGTTTTTAGAGTTACTTCATTATATAAAGTCGTTCTATTTCTGAATACTTGCTAAACCATTTTCCAAAAACGATGTGATAAAGTCCTATGAACTGCTGGATTTTTGTACTCACTTTTGGATTATTGAATTTCAAATAAACGCACTCCTGCTCAATTTATTTATTTTTCTAAAAGTTGTTCTTCTCTTTTGTTTGAAAGCTTTAAACTGCTACGCACTCTTAATTCTTACTGCTATTGCATTGCTGAAAATCAATTATCCTTTTGAATTGCTCAGTCTTAATTGAACCCTTTGCTTTAACTATTAATTTTTTTACTAAACTACTGAAACCTACTGATTTTCAACTCAATAACTCTTATTTTTAAACCTTCCTTTGATACTTTAATTGTGTTTGAAACGTGCCACTTACGTGCTTAATTGCGGAGGGACCTATGAGCCTATTACTTGCCCTATGTGATCCCACTACCTGTGTTCTACTTGTTTTGCACTGTCGCCTAGTATTTTATCCTTTACACTTGAGTCAGCCTAGTCCCCGCCTTGGTAGGATTAGTGGTCCTAATCACCCCCCAGGAATTATAGGATGGGACGGGTAACGGCACACAATAAGCATTCGTGACCAACACGCGCTTTAAATAACCTTTACGGGGTGGGAAGGGTAGAATACAGATATGATGACCGGTGCTCTAATACCACGTGTAGCCGCCTCCTCGAGGTGTGACATACCGGGTATTGCATTGAAGTGATCCGTATTACTTTAAACCTAGGACACTTCTTTTCAAATGTTTATGTTATTCAAAGCCTTTTAAGACTTTCATACTTGTCTTAAATCCCCTCATACGTGAGCCTTATTTGTTACTTGCTTGTCATCCAAATTCACAAAGCTTATTGGCTGGGACCCACAGTTGTGGATCCTGAGGGGTGCCTAACACCTTCCCCTTGGGATAATATCAAGCCCTTACCCGTTCTCTGGTAATGCAAACTAGTCTATGAGTTATCAACTCTAGGTGCCCTAACGCACCGTTAAATCGTTAGGTGGCGACTCTTCCTTTTCCTTTAAAGGAGTTGTCCATAATGTCTTAACCCGATCTCTCTGTACCTAACCCGTGCGATAGAAAAAGGGGGCGCGGCAGGGGCTACACATGGTATTAGCGCACCGGTCATCATATCCATATTCTACCCTTTCCATCCCGCTAAGGTATCTAAAACACGTGTGTTGGTCACGAAGCTTATTGCGTTCTATTACCCATACCGTTCTATCAGTCCTAGAGGGTATTTAGGACTACTATTCCTACAAGGCGAGTACTAGGCTGGCCCGTTAGGTTTAAAGGATAAACTCTAAGTGACAAGTAAAGAAACAATTAGGACTTGCACATACGGAATACACATAAACAAAAATATGGCTCATAGATCCTCCACAAATAATGCACGTTAATAGCACGTCTCAAACACAAAGAAGTCTCAGATTTCAGAACTTAGAGTAGGGATTTCAGATGTGGAAAAATACAGTAGTGAACAACAGGTTTTGATGAGTTTTAGAAAAAGAAAGGAGTAAATGACTTTAAATCCCAGTAGTTTGTAAACAAAACAAGAGTTCTAAGTATAGAGATAGTAGCAAATAGAGGATTTTAGTGAGTTCCAAAAAAAGAGTGCATGATTGATTTTAGAACCATTTGCTTAACAGGCAATGTACAAAAATAGTTACTGATTTTGGTTTTATCAAACGTTGTGCGTAAGGTTTGCCTAGGCGTGTTAAAGAAACGTACTCCAGTTTTAACCTTAACAAAGAGAAACAGTAAGGATGAAGCAATTTAAGCCTTAAACTAAGGTGGGTGCCATGTCTTATGACAGGATATCTAAATGCATAGTGATGCCTATTTTTTTTCCTGAATGCACATAAATACTTTCTTAAGAACCAGAATCCCTTATTAGCGAAGTTGCTTATTAACAGGAAGCATGGAGACATAATTTCATTAAGTTCAGGATCCTAGCATGATTTCTAGGTGTTTGCAGCAGCAGGATTCTAACATAAACGAATGAGCATGCTGAGGGTGAATTCCTAAAGCGACATGGTATCTAATGCAAGTACTGATAATTTGAAACTTAAAACAGGATTTCTATATGTAGATCAGGAACATGCAGAGGCAGTATTTACTTATGACAACTGTTTTTATGTAATTAAACTATGAGCATGATTTCTAAGTGAAGTGTTTGCAACAATTATAACAGTTTTACAGGTTGCTTAACATAATTCTCTAAGTGAACATGATCGTGATGAGATGTTGAAATAAACATACTTAAGCATGGTTTCTAATGCATGGCAAGCATATCCTAAACATGATACTATTGCACACATAGGTAAAGTAAACCCTATAGGCATGATCTCTACCCATAACTATACTAGACAAGCATACTCTCATCCCATCTTCACTATCCAGCCCCGAATATTCATTTACATTTAGTTATTACAGACCATTGTTACATAAATTACACAAATGAATAAGAAAATTAAGAAGTTAAAATACAAGGATCCTAACAGTCGCCACAAGTACCAGATCCAACATGCCATATGCCAAGACCTCTTGTAACCCAGGTGTGTCAGAGTTCCTAAGGATCTCAGGGGATCCCAGGCAGTGTTCACACCCAAGTTCCCTAGCCAGGAATGAGTAAGTGCAGTGTAGAGTGCCAGCCTTGTGTGTCACAGTTTAATGGGTACTCAGGGGTCCCCAGGGCAGTGCTCACACGAAGGGGGCTGAACCTAAAGTCTAAGAGTAGTGAGATGTGTTTGTAGTTTAAAAAAGAGTTGAGTTTGAAAGTAGTTTGAAACATCAGTTCTTTTGAAAATAACTTCAGAGAATAATGAAGAGTTTTGTAAAACAGTTTGCTAAAGGGAGAGACAATGCAACCACAATCCAGCAGGTAGAGAATTCAGGAAAGGAACAAACACAAACAAGGATAGGGAGTTAAGGACAATTAATTCACATGCTAGCAGTAGAATACAGTTGCAAGTTCTCAAATGATTATCACATAGTTGTCATAAAGCATCACAGAGTCACATATTAGGTGCAGAGTCAGAATCATATAGTCTTGAGGTGTCATGGGGAGGGAACACAAGCCTATAGCATGATAAGCTAAGTAGAGGATAAGAACATACACAAAACAACAATCATGTTGAGACAAGAAAAGGATGATCACATAGACAAACATGCATGCTGACTCCATAGGGGTCAAACAGGGTTATAGTAGATCATATAAGGTAAAGCAGAAGACATCTTATACTAAAAGGGAAGAGGAAGTCATAAAAGCATGCTAGTTACATGGTAGGCAGTAGAACATAAGATAAAAGGAACAACAAGTAGATTAGCATGAACTGAAACATAATGTGTGGAGACACTGTAAACTTAAATTAGGAACATACATGTCAAGGGTATAGAACAACAAAGTGCAAAGAGGTAGAGCAACAACAGTAGTATGCAGAACAAAAGAACAACAGGATAGTAGTGTGCAGAAGCAAGAGAGAGCAACAAGGATTACTCAGTCTTGGCTTTTAGCCGACTGAGTAGTCAATAACCAATGTAAAGAGCAAGAAAGGATGTGTATGGAAACAAAGAGGATTCAAAACAATGTTAATGTTCTGAGTTTGAGTATGCTTTAGTGATATGCAATGTAAAAAGTGTGTTCGTGTGTGATATCAGTGTTCTCAATATCTCAGTGTGTTCTATGCAAAGAGAGAAGGCAGAGTATATATAGTTAACGAGTAGTAACATAAGGTAAGGAATAATAGTTTAACATAATTATAGAAGTAATATTCAGTCAGAGTCAATCAAAGGCCTGGACTCCCTTTAATTATGGAGTCACAATTCAAACGGCACAATTAGGATTAAATAAGGAAAAGAATCAATGTGTAAACTGACCATTTACCATAACAGGAGCAATAAAACATATAGCAAGTAGTTAAGTCTAGGTACATAGCACAGTAATTAGGGAGGGTATATGTCAAACAAATCAGTAGCATATTCGTGTCCATAAATAGGGCATAGTACAATCTAGTTATAGAAATTAGTCACAGGAATCAAGAATGGAATTATAAATCAAAGGGCTTAACGAAAGTATCACACAAACAAGGAAACAATTCAAAAACTAGTACGGAATTACGAGGAAAATACACAAAGTCACTATTTAGGGAAAACGTCACAAGTCTAAGGAGTTTACCCAAAAATCAGTATAAATCATTATGTGAACAATCGATAGAGCAAATAGTCAGACTTACTAGACGTTTAAACAACAAGTATTGAACAGAATCAGAGAATCCCTAAGCAAACATTTAGAGAATCAACAGGAGATAGCAACGAATTAAAGCGAGAATCACAAAGAACGCACAGATAGTTTCATAGGAAACGAATACACAAACTCATGCAATAAAAGACAACCTAGAAAATTAGGTTATTTAGCATAGTAGTTCAGACAACAGGAAAAGCATGAGAAAATCGCTCAAACACGGTAGAGATTGCTAAAAATCAAAAGAAGAATTGCTTTGAAAACAAGCTTAAGAAACCCTAAACTTCGAAATCGTTAAAAATGGAATTTTCCAGAGAAAAATATAGAAAAGTTTCATAACACTGTAAATCTATAATAGATCTTAAAGAAAAGGTCAAATTATAGAAGGCTAGGGTTTCGTGGAACCCAAAAGAGAGGGAAAACCTCATAGATGGCACCGTCTTAGGCCGGAATGGCTGTGAATCTTACTCAGATGGCCGGGGAGGCCGGAAAAGTGGCAAGGGACCATGGGAGGGCAAGAGAACTGCTTCAAGCTCGCTTGAGGACCCCGGGGCATCACTGGACGGGTGAGAGGTAGGTGGATAACCATGAAATGATAAAGACCCAAGGTTTCCGGTGAGAAACTAGCCGGAGAAGATGAACGGAGCCCATCGGAGGAGAGAGGTCAAGGAAACTTCTCGAAGGGAGATAGAGAGTCCCAGAGAGATAGTGAGAGGAACCGTCTCGAAGGAAAATGAGACGGATGGGGGGGGGGGGTTAGGTTAGAGTTAATTAAGGAAATGTTAATCTGGTCCGTTGATCTAATGTGATCAACGGCTCAGATCGATCCGGGGTTGGGCCGGGTAAATTTAGGATCTAGGCTGGGTATTCAATTGGGTTTGGGTTGGGTTATTTAATCTGATGGGTTGGGGTTAAAATTGGCTAGGTTTTAAAATACAAGTGGCTAGATATTAAATACCCATAAAAAATAGATAAATAATTAATAAAATAGCTAACAATTGTACAAAAAGTGAAATTAAGTTCAAATAGGTGAAATTACAGTAATTAAATAATATTAAATATAAAAAATGCATAAGTTTTTGAATTAAAACAACACAAAGTTTTCAATTGGGCTATAATTATAAAATTACTGTAATTAGAATTAAATGAGACCCAATTGGTTAATTTGTGAAATGATTGAGTCCTAATGGACAAGAAAATGATTAAAAGTAGCATACCGAGCTGGGAACATTTTTTAAATTATTTACAACGTAATTTGTGAATAATTATTAAGAAATATTAAATAAACATGAAAATAACTTAATAGAATATGGAAAAAATAGGGAAAAATACTCATCATTACAAAGAGTGATTTTGAAAGCTTATATGCAAGTTTGAAAATAATTTGAGGAAAAATTGGGTATCAACAGATGACGCCTAACACCACACTTGCTAGGCAAGCAAATGTTAGAAGTCGATTAACTAATTTCCTTGATTATCTACTTCAGCATAAATAAATAAATTTAAAATTAACTTAATTAAAATAATCCCTAATGAAATTTTCCAAATAAAAAAAAACGATTAAATAAAACGAGCCACGAACTAATTATATAAATAACTTGTAACGGACCGACCGACCGTTTTGCGTAATCGGACCCCGTTCCCCTAAATAAGACTTCCCGTAACGGCTTATAGTGATTTATGACTTGCGGGGACGGGTGATTCGGGATTTGGAAGTGTTTTGAGTGGTATAGGAACACTTGGATCCTTAAGGTTGGCTTTTAAGGCCAAGTTTGACTTCGGTCAATATTTTGAGTAAACGACCTCGGAATCGAGTTTCAACAGTTTCAGTAGCTTCGTATGATGATTTCGGACTTGTGCGTATATTCAGAATGGGTTTTGGATGACCCAGGAGCGTTTCGACGCCAAATAGAGAAAATAGAGTTTCCTTAAGTTCATAATTTGGTTTGGAATATGTTTCTGTGTTATCGAGGTCCGAACGGAATTTCGAGACCGATAATAGTTCCGTTATGTCATTTATGACTTGCTTGCAAAATTTGGTGTCATTCGGAGTAGTATAGGTCGGTTCGGCTCATTGAAACCGAATTCTAGAACTTGAAGTTCAAAGTTTGATTCAATTTGGTTTTGGGGTCGGACTCTTAGTTCCGTTGTTGTATTTCACGTTTCGAAAATTCTAGCAAGTCCGTATCATGAATTCAGACCTACCAGTACCTTTGGACGGGGTCTCGGGGGGCTCGGGTGAGTTTCGGACCCCTCGGAGCTAAATGCTAAAAAGTAGAAATTTCACTGTCTAGTTTCCTTCTTCGCGTTCGTGGGAGGGCGGCCGCGTTCGCGAAGAAGGAGTTGGGCTGGGGCTGCTGATGCTCTATGCGTTCGCGATGCCCACCCTGTGTTCGTGATGGGTTGGACCCCTAACCTTCGCATTCGCACCCTCGTCTCCTCGTTCACACAGGTGTAAGACGGGACCAAGCCCGTTTGTTCTTCGCGTCCGCAAGAATTCCACCGCATTCGTGTAGGTCTAGACCAGCTAGTCTTCGTGATCGCGGGCCCCGTCTCGCATTCGCATAGAAGAGCCTTCAGAGGCCTGGGCCATTGGCCTTCGCGAACGCGGTGCCCCTGTCGCGTTCGCGATGAAGGGGCAGCTGGGTAGTAACATTTAATAGCGGGACTTAGCCCTTTTTTTAGGTATTCTACTTCTTCCTTGGGGTGATTTTGAGCATTCAAGAGAGGCAAACGACCTAGCTACTTGAGGTAAGTAGTTCCTACCATAAATTTAGTCTAATACATGGATTCTAAGGTTGATTAACAAACTAATTAGTAGAAATTCATGGGTTAGAGTAAAAACCTAAGGTTGATGAATTTTAGAAAATTTCACCACTTATTAACCATGAAATCATACAAAAATCATATACTAATGATCCTTAGGTTATGGGTGAGTGTTTTCTTTGAAAATTTCCGAAATCCGAGCATGTGGGACCAGGGGTGTATTTTGGGATTCTTCAAAGTAAGATGAATTAACTAAGTTAGTAGGAGAATTTCATACTCTTGAGTCTATATTGACGTATTTATATAACATTTGACTAGTTTCGAGTCCTTGGGTGACGAGTTTGGAGTTTCGGGCGCGTTCTTGACCCGGGAAGTAGGTTCTACGCGAGGTGAGTCTCCTTTCCAACCCTGTAAGAGGAAATTGTCCCCATAGGTAAATGTAATGATTGAAGTATCCTTATTTGCGGGGGCTACGCACGCACAAAGTGACGAGAGTCCGTGCGTAGCAACTACAATGTTATATCGGGTAGTTTTTAGGACTCACAAGCATGCCTTTATGTGCCTTACCTGTATCTCTACGTGTATTTCTAGCTGCTTATTATCCTTGAGATTGGCATGAGACTATTAGGAAGTTATGTTCAAACTTCATTGCATAAGTCCTTGTTTTCAAGTATAATCCATGTTAACTTCCTGAATTTTCCTGATAATTCTGTATATATACGAGCACCTGCGTCGCATGTATGATTCGTGAGCGAGGTAGCCTTATTATTATGTCAACCGCGTTGTATGGTTCGAGTCGTTCGACCCTCGGCAGTGCACATTTATTTTTGCGTCGCTTCAGCCGTACGCCTCAAAATTTCTATGTGCTTTGTATTTGACTGAGAGTCCTATCATTATTAAGTAGACTGCTCTATGTGGAAGTGGATTTGACACTTTTCTTGTTAATTGTTATTTGAAACATGAGGTGAAATTGTAGATTTATTTATTTAATCCTTCATATACCCGTGATTATTATGACTGCTATTCCTGCTTAGTTCCATTACTTACATTATTAATATTGACCCTAGTAAGTATCACGTCTACCTCTCGTCACTACTTCTTCGAGTTTAGACAGGATAGTCACTGGGTACATATTTGTTTATATGTACTCATGCTACACTTCTGTACTTAATTGTACAGGTTCTGAGGCAGGTGCATCTGGTTATCAGACCGGGGCGCGATCTTGAGAGTATATTCCGGGTCTGACTTCACGGTGAGCTTCTCCTCTCGGCGATCCTTAGCAGCACTGTGGAGTTATCTATTATTTTGGATATTTCTGTCTATCCTCTTCAGACAGTAGTACATTTATTTTGTCTAGTTTTGTATATTCTACTAGTCGTCTGTAGACTTGTGACACTAGGTCCTGACTCACTTAGTAGACTTTCTAGTATTTTTATATACTGTATATGTTGGCACCTGATTTTTGAGCTACATTAGTTTGCCTCGCTTATCTGCTTTCATTTAACGATTTCTTAACTTAAAACTTGGGAAGTATTTAAATATCCAGTTAAATAAGGTAACCTCATTAGAAACTAATGTTGGCTTGCCTGACTCCGGTATTGGGCGCCATCGCGACCTGAGTTAGAAATTTGGGTCGTGACATAACTCTAAGACTACCCCAGGGTCTGGTGTCACAATTCACGAACTACTAAAGAATACTACAAATAAGGGCTGAAAGAAATAGTGTAATTGTTCTGAATATAATAAAACATTATATGTAAAAAAAATAGGAGAAGACTCTCGGAATCTGCAAACGCCGGCATATGTACCTCGTGTCTCCAAATGAATAGGTGGTCGTCCTGAAATCCTCTACTGCTGACTAGTACCTGGATCAGTGCAAAAGAGCACAGAGTGTAGTATCAATACAACCGACCACATGTACTGAGTAAGTGCCGAGTCTAACCTGGACGAAGTAGTGACGAGGCTACGACGGGGCATTAACAATATAATCTGTAACAATAATAAATAATAAAGCAGAAAAGAAATCTAAACAAATAAATAAATAAATGCTGCAACAAATAAACATAACTCAACTGCCTTTTTCAGATCTTAGCTATAACCAATTCTTAAATAAATTTTCAAATTTTCAAACTTTAACTTTAAATAAAAATAGTGTCAAAATATATAAAGAATATTAAAACAAACATTTAAGCTTTTCAAACTTTATTTTCTTTGAAAATCAGTAAAATATAATGTCCTCCCTTATCGCTCCTTGTTGCGGCGTGCAACCCGCTCCCACCTGTCCTCCCTGAATATATCACCCTTATTACTCTTGTTGCGGCGTGCATCCAGCTCCCACCAGACATATCATATCAATTCATTCATAAATTTCACATATCAGGCCAAGCCTTCACAATATTTCTGTCTCAACAATTATAAATAAGAAACTATATTTTCTCATAACTTCATCAATATCCTTTCAACCATGAAACCAACGGGAACATCAATATATATATATATATATATATATATATATATATATATATATATATATATATATATATATATATATATATTCGAAAAACAATGCCAAACCGTTCAACTGTTTTGTACCACAAGGAAACCAGTTAAAACAACCAATACTCTTTCCAAAATAACCACAACAATATCTAACAACAAGATAACAAAGCCATAAAAACAATAATGAACATATAATAATTAAGACCATAATCAATTAAGTTGGGTACGGGAAATAGGATCATATTTAACAGACAATTTGAGTGGTGCATAGATACTCGTCACCTCACCTATACACCACGCCCATGCATTTCATATAGCAAACATGTGGGAATTCCTATTCCCTCAAGTCAAAATTAGACCAAACACTTACCTCAATTCTGCATGCCACTCACTGCTCAATCATAGCTTTTCCTTTGGAATTTGCCTCTAACCCGCTCGAATCTTATCCAAAAATATATGTTGAAAATATTCTAAATGGATCTTAATCTCTTGATAGTTAATTCTTGTTGTCTCATATACAAGACGTTTTTTTGTAGTATGAACTCCACGACTGAGGCTCCAAAATAAAGACACAAAGAAGCCTCCAGACATTTGAAAACAAAAGTTATTAATCCCTCATCACCACAGTTTAATTGCACCCACTTTGTCACACTTAAACAAATAATTGTATCATAAGATTTACTGCCTGTTGGATGCCAATACCGAATAAAATCTCCTTTCTCGAAGGAGACTATGAGAGACATATCCCCCTCTTGCAAATGATGAGATGTTGTAGTATCATTCTTTGCCATTTTTTTGAGTTACTCTGCCACATGGTCTTTCAAACAATTTACATTCTTCAATTCCACTAATTTGTCACCCACTCTTTACTTTTCCACTGAGAGTCCGATAGGAATCATTAATTCTTGCACCGTCAATGTCAATTCCAAGGATGCTACGGCAACTAAAGTTTTGCGCAATAACGACTGTGATCAGTCCCGTGTTACAGCCAATATCAAGACAATCCTTGCCTTCAAACCACTCCTTCTTCATAGCTTTTAATCTATCCCCTTCTCTATAGCCATAGTAGCCTCCATAGTTTCCAAAGGGAAAAAATCGATTTCGTTTTCCCTTCCAACTCGCCATTGTTCTGTCCTGCCGCTGTTGCTCACTTTTTTTCTTCTTTTCACCGACCACAGACTTTGTGGAAAAGTAATGGCAGTCGATCAATTGGGGGTTTGGAATTAGATTTTTCTTTTTACTTTTATATAGGAACGAGTATCACACAATAATTTAAACCTTCCCCTTCTTTTTTTTTTGTAATTAATTTTTTTTTTGCTTTCACCTCGTTGGGTAGGAAACCAACAAATTTGAACAAAACCTCACCCGAGCCCTCGGGACTCCAAACCAAACATGCATGCAAGTCTAAAAATATTGTACGGATTTGTTCGTGCGATCAAATTACAAAAACAACATCTAAACTATGAATTTAACCTCAAAACTCATGATTTTCTCAAGAACACTTCAGTTTCATATTTTCTCAACCGGGCGTCCGAATCACGTCAAATAAACTTCGTTTTTCACCAAATTTCACAGTTAACCTTTAAATATCATAACAAATTTGTACCGAGCTCCAGAACCAAAATACGGGCCTGATACCAATGGTTTCAAATATTAATTTTTTTCTTTATTTTATAAATATTTCAGGAAAATAATTTCTTTCAAAAATTGATTTCTAAGGCTTGGGACCTCGGAATTCATTTCCGGGCATACGCCCAAGTCCCATATTTTACTACGGACCTTCCGAAATCGCCGGAACACAGATATGTGTCCGTTTACTCAAAATGTTGACCAAAGTCAACTATAAACAAATTTTAACTTTATAAATTACTATTTCTCATATTTTCAATAAAAACTTTTCGGTTTCACACACGGACTGCGCACGCAAATCAAGATATTTAAAATTAACCTTTTATGGCTATTAAGCCTTAAACGGAGCCTAAATTCATAAAATTAACCTTTTTATGGCTATTAAGCCTTGAACGGAGCCTAAATTCATAAAATGACCCCTTAGGTCATCACACGCGCTTCTTTGTCTTTGGTGTAACCTTTCGGTATTCAAAGCTTGTTCTGATTATATTGGGAGCTTAATTAGAATTTGTGTCTCGCATCACAAGTAGTAAACTGCTTCTTGTTAGATTATGATTTTCATTTTCAGGGCTTTTACTAAGATTAAGTCTTTGAATAAGGGGATTCCTGCTACCATTTAATTGAACCCATCACACTTATTTGTTGGTGTTCGTTTTAATGTGATTTTAATATGATGAAAATAGCCGTATATATATATATATATATATATATATATATATATATATATATATATATATATATATATATATA
>ML300549.1:12720-57001 GCA_005239495.1 Nicotiana undulata
GTTATATATATATATATATATATATAACGCCTGTTAAATAAATAAACGAAAGATAAGTATATAGAGAGAGATTGATATCTTATTCAATTTTCAAACTGATGTACATAATAAACTGAAATCTCCTCTATTTTTAGAAGAAGGAAGTTGTTGTGTAAGCTGCTGCTGCAAGCTGCTGTGTAAGCTACTGCAAGCTACTGTGTAAGCTATTGTGTAAGCTGCTGTGTAAGTTAATTGTAAGCTGCTACTGTACCAGACATAGATAATCTTCCACTGGGGATAATATTTATCCATAACTGAGTACCGAAATGATAATCTTCTTTAGGAAGCTTATGAACATCCATAATATATATATATATATATATATATATAGATAACACTCTCCCTTGGATGTTCATTAAAAGATAATGTGCCTCGTTAAAACCTTACTAGGAAAAATCCAGCGGGAAAAATCCTAGTGAAGGAAAAAGAGTACACATATTTTAGTAATACGCATTTCTGGGTGCCTCATTGAAAACCTTATAAGGAAAGCCTCTAGGGAAAAAACCTTAGTAAGGAAAAAAAGAGTGCATCGCGTATTTTACTCCCCGCTGATGAAAACCTTGTTTCAAATATTTGAGTCTCAGCATTCCAAACTTGTATAGAATCTTCTCAAAAGTTGAATTTTTAGAGAATATTATCCACCACTGTTTCCGATCGATTAAATTAATCTCATCAAACCAAGAAGCTGTTGCAAGTCTTTTCATTGAGTTGCTTGCAACCTGCCTGCATCAGCTGCTTGTAGATAAACTTCAATGGAGTACTAAATCGATAATATTCTTCAGGAAGATTATCTACAGCAGAGTAATAAATGGACATCCACAATAATATTTTCGTAATACTCCCCCTTGGATGTTCATTATTATGTGCCTCGTTAAAATCTTACTTGGAAAAACCCCGTGGGAAAACATCCTTGTCAAGAAAAAAGAGTGCACTAACAATATACATTTCAAGCTGCCTCATTAAAAACCTTATCAGGAAAAACCCAGTGGGAAAAAAATTGAGCAAGGAAAAAGAGTACAGTGCATACTTTACTCCCCCTAATAAAGACGTCGTTTCATATACCCAAGTCTCTGTAGGAGAAGAGTTATATCTTGCTAGTAAATTAACAGAAAATGCTATGTCAGGCCTTGTAGCATTAGCAAGATACATAGTGCATTAATTGCACTAAGATAAGGTATTTCGCGATCAAGGGGTTCCTCATTTTCTTCTGGAGGTCAGAACAGATCCTTATTCACTTCAAGTGATCGAACAACCATTGTTGTACTCAATGGGTGTGCTTTGTCCATGTAAAAGTATTTTAAGACCCTTTCTGTATAGGCAGATTGATGAATAAAGATTATGTATGCTAGATTTTTCAATTTGCAGATCAAGACAATGTATTGTCTTTCCGAGATCTTTCATCTCAAATTCTTTATTAAGATATTCATTTGTCATTTGGATCTCTTCTAGAGCTCCAACAAGATTTATGCTATCAACATAAACAGCAAGGATAAACGTTTTTCAGCAAATATTCACTGAGGCGATTATACCACATGCGCCCAGATTGCTTTAAACCGTACAAAGATCTTTATAATCTGGTCGAGTACATTCCTCGAGACTTTGAACTATATGCTCCAGACATTTTAAATTGTTCAGGGATATTTATATAGATTTAATCAAATGAGTCATATAGGTTATGACTTTTATTTAAATGGCATGACATCTTCAGGTGTCTAGACTGCAGGTCCGATCCTCAAAATATTTTACAATATTGTGCACTATATTGTATCAAAGATATTGTCGATGATCATTTCGTATTAGTTCCTAAGAGACATAACTTGTTGAGATCTCATCACTTTCCTTATTTCAGGTACCTGAACTTCTTCTGGAGTTTCATGAAATGTTATGTCGTGGGCTCTTCTAGAGCTCATTTCCTCCTTATTATGATCATTTGCTCCTATCCTTTTCAAGGATTGTTACCTTTGGAACCGATTGATCTACCATGCATCATGAGTACAGTAAACTCCATCCTTTAGGGACTTTAATTTTAATAGGAGCATTTGCAGCTGAAATATGATATTTAATTTTGGATCAGCAAATGCTTCTGGCATTTGACTTGAATTATCTTCTAAGTGAGGATGATAATTCGATTCATATAGCATATTTTCCAGTTGTTCATTCCATCCCCAAATGTTAGAAAAACTAACATATATTCCCAATTTTCTTTGGGAAACATATTTTTGTGCATTGTGGTAGAAAAATTAATCGTATACCACACATCAAAAGATAGTAAAAATATTTGGTTTCTGATCCTAAACCAATTGTAAGGGGAGGACTTATCATATTTTGTTTGTCTGATGCATACAAGTGCTATTTTTAGAAAATCTTAGAACAACACATGAGACTTTGTTCTCATAAAGCGATAATTTAGCCATTAATAGGAGGCATTCAATGCTAAACTATCTTGGATATAAACCAACATCATCAAGATGAACTATCTTGATTTCTTAATCTGAAAATTATGCTCTTAATTAATAAAAGCAATTTCAAATGCCAAACTGCATGTTGACAATAATTACACATGTAACCATCTCATATATGCATCTATAAGTGGTTCACATGATAGGTGAATGGGCCCATATTCACCTTTCATATATTTCAGAATTCAAGGATTATAGCCCAAACTTTAGCTGGTATAATCAATTTATTTTGAGAACAAGAAATACAAGAGAATTCTTGAAGAATCTTCTAGTTCTTTAGTATATGCTTATTTGAATTCTCAACTAGCTCATCTAAAAATGGCAAATGAAAGCTTCAGGTTTATCATGACAAGTGCTATCTCTTAGTAAACTTCTTGCTTACTATGTCATAAACTCTTGCATTAGTAAACTTCTGATTTATGTCGCGCCCCCTCTTTCCCCAAAACTTAAGTGCGGAGAGATCATGTTCTTGACATTTTGGACAAACTCCTTTTAAAGGAAGAGGTTTAAGGAAGAGTCGCCACCTAACGATTTTTATGGTGCGTTAGGGCACCTTGAATAGTTAACTCATGAAACTAGTTTGCATTACCATAGATTGGGTAAGGGATTGAGGTTATCCCAAGGGGAAGGTATTAGGCACCCCTCAGAATCCATAACTGTGGGTCTTGGCCAAATGGTTTCGTGAATTCGGACAATAAACAAATAACAAGCAAGGCTCACATAAGAGGGGATTTCAAACAGGTATTGGAGTTTTCATTAAAAGTTGAAAGAGATCAAAAGTAAATATTTGAGAAAATGTCCTAGGTTTGAAATAATATGGATCACATCAATAAAATACCCAATAGACAGAGCTACACGTGGTTTTAGCGCATCGATCATCATATCCATATTATACCCTTTCCCACCCCGCGAAGGTATTTAAAATGCGTGTTGGTCACGAAAACGTATTGCGTGCTATTACCTGTCCCTTCCTATCAGTCCTGGAGGAGGTTAGGACTACTATTCCTAAAGTGTAGGTACTAAGCTGAACCCCTTGGTTTAAAGGACAAAATTCTAAGCGACAAATAAAACAGTTAGGACTGCAATATAGGGAACACATAGAGGCAGATACGAGGCTCATACATTCCTCCACAAGTTAATGCACATAAATAGCACGACTCAAACACAAATGAGGTATTGAATTTCAGAACCTAAGGCAGGATGTCTAAGTGAGAATGCAACAGCGGGACAACCTAATTACTGAGTTTCAGAAGGAGTATCTTTTTTACCAGTTTTGGACTTCTTATCTATGATCAGCCAGCTAATACATAGAAAACAGTTTTCCTATTTTAATAAACTTAATGCCTAAGGCTTGCCTAGGCGTGTTAAAAATGCTCCAGTCACTAGTTTAGTTTTAGAAAATAGTGAATGGAAATGATGAGTCTATTTTGAACCTAGCCGTAATGAAGAAGTGAGCATTTAAACGAGTATGACTGCAGGTCCTAAAACCTGATATCTAAATGCAGATAGGGTGTAGAATGATGCAAACCTAGGCATGATTTTCTAAATGCATAAGACATTTTTAGCAGTCAAAATGTGTTTTTTAGCGAGAATTACTTATTAACAGAACGTACAGAAGCATCATTTTGTTAAGTTGCTGAATCCTAATACATGATTTTCTAAGTGGACATGACAGTATGCTTTTAACACATGAGTTTGGTACATATGAACATGCTGAGAATGAAATCCTAAGGTGACATGATCTCTAATGCAAATACGGACAGTTAATGTTATTATTTAACCTAAAACAGGATTTCTAGATGTAGTAATTGTGAACATGCAGAGGCAGCAACATGATAACAACCATTTTATAGTTATTTCGCTGTGAACAGGATTTTTAAGTGAACATGAGTATGGTAGAGATGCTGAAATAAACAAGCCTAAAACATCTTTTCTAATGCATGCATGGCAGGTACTCCTAAGCATGGTGACTAGTGCACACATATGTAAAATAAATCCTATATCATGGTTTCTACCCATTATTATACTAAGCATGCATAGACCCACCCATTTCACTATCCGTGCCCCAGAGTTGTTTTACAATTAATTATTACAGACCAACATTGCACAAATTACATAAGTAAATAAGAAAATCAAGAAGTTATACTATAGGGAGCCTAACAGTAGGCCCAAGTCTCCAGGTCCAACAGTGCCATATGCCATGACCTTTTTGTAACCCAGGTGTGTTAGAGTTCCTAGGGACCTCAGAGGATTTCAGGCAGTGCTCACACCCAAGTACCCTAGCCAGGAATGAGTAAGTGCAGTGTGAAATGCCAGATTTGTGCGTCAGAGTTCAATGGGTACTCAAATGGTCCCCAATGCAGTGCTCACACGAAGGGGGCTGAACTTAGAGGCTAAGAGCAGTGAGATGTGCTTATAGTTTTGAAAGACTATAGTATAAAAACAGTATTGAAAATGGACTCAATTAAGTAAAGAAGTCTTATAAAAATATAAGAGTTGTTTAGTATTAAAATAGTTTTGACCAGAATTCTGTAAACACTTGAGGAATTAAACAGACATCAGAACAATCACAGAGCAAACAGGTTCAGCAACAGTCCTTCATACAGGGATAATCGGGGATTGGGGACAGATACACCACATAATAAACAGGAGCACAACACTCTTTGGGTTAAAGAGCAACTAACAAGAATGCAGTAAGGCAAGGATTTCAGAACAGTTAGTCAAAACATAGATAGATCAGACCATGTTAACATAGTATTAGAAGGTGTATAAGATTAGGAGATAATAACACATGATTGAATAACGAATAGTGAGGACATAGTTGGCAGAGTTAAGCATAGAATCAGAACATATTAGGATAACAAAGTGACTTGGAAAAAACTGGTGCATACCAGAAATTAGGTAACAAACAAACAATCATTCAAAATAGAGTAGAACCAGTTTAATATATACTACCTAGGAATGGACAGATTCCTAACATGCTAAATATAAGTTAGATTAAGGCAGAATTAACATGCTAAGTGAGAAACATACTAGCTACATATTGAAAAGATTCAGAATGTTAGTGAACAACAACAATAATAAATGTGATGACCCGAAAGGTCATCCCGTATAATCCTATCTAAATCTGTGTTTCGAGGCCGTATAAGCCTCCTTCTTATCTCTCCATGTTGTGTAGCGCAGCCCAGACGCGTAGCCGGGAAGCTTTTATGTGAAAAAGACCGATGAAATAATGAAATTTTAATAAGAATGTTTTCTGAAAAATAAAAAGGTTGTGAAAATGATGTATGATGGAAACCTGTGTAATCGAGGTCCGTACTATGGTGACGGAGCCAGGATAAAACCAATATGTTTAAATTGAATATCTGTGAAAAGTTGGCGAGAGACACAGTTGAAACTGATGAGATTTGAACTGAAAGTGGGAAAAATGTGAAGTTTGAGAAAAGTTGAGAAATTGTATATGATTTGAGGTATAATTCAATGATTTTGATGATGATTAAGTGTTATGAATACTTGAATAAGTTTGTAATGTGTTTCCTAGGTGGTGTACACTTTTGTTTGAGGTTTCGAGGGCTCGGGATAGTTTCGAGTAGGTTTCGGGGTGCATTAGATTTAAAATCACTGAGCGTTGCAGGTATAGCCGCAGGTCTCTGAACCTGGAAGCGCGGCCGCGGTCTCTTTTCTGTGGACCGCAGTGCTCCCTTCGCGGCCGCGGTCGTCTTATCGCGGACCACGGTGAGAAACTTCAGAGGACCTGTAGAGACCTTCGCGGCCGCGGTCGATTTGTCGTGGACCGCGGTGGTCGATCTTCAGAGAGGCAACGCGAGGCCTTCGCGACCGCGGTCGAATTTTCGCGGACCGCGGTGGGGGACTGGGAAGGGATACTTATATATAACGTATTTTTCAGCAATTTTTCACTTTTCAAAAACCCTAAAACGCTAGAGGCGATCTTCAAAAGACCCTTTCTTCTTCAAAACTATTGTAAGTGATTTCTAACTAATTTTCTTCATTCCTTAACATCCTATTACAAGATTTCATCATAGAATCAAAGATTTTCATGGGAAAATTGGGAATTTTGGGAAAAACATGGAAATTTGGGAATTTAAACCTCAATTAGGGTCGGATTCCAAAACCAATCATACACCCGGGCTCGGGGGTGAATAGGTAATCGGGTTTTGGTCAGAACTTCAGATTTGGACCAAGCAGGCCCGTCATCAATTTTTGAATTTTGGGGAAAACTCTAGAAAACTCTTTTCCATGCATTAGACTTCATTCAATTAGCATTTATTGATATAGTTAAGTAACTTGTTATTACATACGAGCGTATTGGTGTTGGAATCAAGGGGTAAGGCAGTGATTGAGGCTTGAATTGAGTTTCTGGCACTCGAGGTAAGTATTTGGCCTAACCTTAGCTTGAGGGAGTAGGATTCCCCCTTATTTGTCATGTGGATAGCATGGGTGTGATGTATAGGTGTGGTGACGAGTACCTATGCATCACCCAAGTATTGTAAAGCATGATCCTTTTCCTCGTTGCCCCACTTCATTGCTTATTTGTCTTAACTGCTCTATGTTTACTTTCCTTAATTTACTATTTGACTTGTTGAGTTGTTTTCGGTTCCCATTATATTTGTTGGTAAAAGTGTTGGTTAGTGTTGTTGACTCATTGTATCCTATAACTGGCTGAGGTAACAGATAAGTGATTCATATTTACAATGATATTGATATTTTTATTGATGTTTAATGAAAAGAGAAAGTAAAAGTGTGAAAAAGATGAGGCAGGGATTTTATTATTCTTTAAATTCCGAAATATTGTTTACTTCAAGTGAAAGAACAGGAGTGTGGAAAAGTTGTTGAGAAATTGGTTATAGCTGAGTATTTCATTTCATTGCAGTTTCTATAATTTTACTGTCTAGTTGTCTTCCAGTTTTATTATTAATTGTTGTCACATACTTTATATATATTGTTGAAGCCCGACCTAGCCTCGTCACTACTTTGCCGGGGTTAGGCTCGAAACTTACTCAGTACATGGGGTCGGTTGTACTGATGCTACACTCTGTGCTCTTTTTGCACAGATCCCGACGCATTCCAGCAGTAGCAGGTTTTAGCTGACCACCTGTTCACGTTTGGAGACACGAGGTACATCTGTCGGCGTTCGCAGATATCCGAGAGTCTTCTTATTCATGATACATACACTGTTTTACATTTGTTCAAACAGTTCACTACTTCCTTTCAGACACTATGTGTAGTATTCTTAGTTGTTTGTGGATTAGTGCCACCAGACCCTGGGGATAGTTATAGGGTTATTTTTCTTTAAATTCGCAACTCTTTTTATATTATGATTTATATTCAGTTGGTTTTGAAATCAGTGGAAATAATTATTGAGGTTTTTGGGAATGTTGTGATAACTCAAAGAATCGTTGAAGGTTTATGAATGTTTGGCAATGGAAAGAGGTTGATTTAAATAAAGTTATTTATATTTCATCAGTGTAATTGTAGAATATTGTAGATGGAATCTAACCTTATCTTGCCTAGAAAGTGTGGTCTTAGGCGCCATCACGACTCTTATGGGTTGGGATTTTTGGGTCGTGACAAGTTGCTACTCTTATATTGCCCACAGAGAGGGAGAGGGTCAGGCGGTTTATTGATGGCCTTGCTCAGCCCATCAGGTTGCAGATGGTCAAGGAGACAGGGTCTTAGATTTCTCTTCAGGATGCAGCTAACATAGCTAGGAGGGTTGAGTCAGTTCTTGGGATAGGAGGTCAGGGGTCAGACAAGAGACCTCGTCACTCCGGTGTCTTCAGTGATGCCTCATCTAGAGGTTGGACTCCATTTAGCAGAGGTCATTCGTCCAGGCCATTCCATTCAGCACTACAAGTTTCACATTGTAATTCTGGGGGTCGTGGTTCTTATGTACCTCCTTCTGCTCAGTCAGCCTACAGTGCTCCTTCAGCCTCTATTAGAGCACCTCCTCTGCAGAGTTATTATCGTGGGCAGCCGGTTCGTCAGGGTCAGTCCTCGTATTAGGAGAGATGTTTTGAGTGTGGTGAATATGGACATGGTTGTAGAGTTGTCCGAGACTTTTTGGTAGTCAACATCAGTACCAGGGTTCTCGTGCCATAGTTCCGGCACCAGTTGCAGTACCACCTGCCCAGCCAGCAAAAGGTAGGGATCATGCAGCCAGGGGTAGAGGCCAGAATGTTAGATGTGGAGGCCAGCCTGCTAGAGGTGGAGGTCCTCCCAGAGGTGTTGTTCAGGGTGGTAGGGCTCAACCCCGACTTTATGCTTTTCCAGCTAGGCCTGAGGCAGAATCTTCCGACGCTGTCATTACAGGTATCATCTCGATTTGTGATAGAGCTACTTCCGTTTTGTTTGATCCGGGGTCTACTTATTCGTACGTTTCATCCTATTTTGCCTCATATTTGAATGTGCCCCGCGATCCATTGGGTGTTCTTGTTTATGTGTCTACACCGGTGGGGGATGCTATTGTAGTAGATCGAGTATATCGTTCGTGCGTGGTAGTCATTAAAGGTCTTGAAACTAGTGTTGATCTTCTACTTCTAGACATGGTTGACTTTGATATCATATTAGGTATGGATTAGCTGTCACCCTATTATGCCATTTTAGACTGTCATGCCAAAACTGTTACTTTAGAATTACCGGGATTGCCTAGATTAGAATGGAAAGGAATTCCTAGTCGTTCTCCCAACCGAGTAATTTCATATGCTAAGGCTCGTCGGATGATAGGGAAGGGGTATTTAGCTTATTTGGCTCACATTCGTGATTCTGATGTTGAGGTTTCTTCTATAGAGTCAGTTTCTATCGTGCGTGAATTTCATGAGGTGTTCCCTTCAGATTTTTCAGGTATGCCGCCCGACAGAGACATTGATTTTTGTATTGATGTGGCTCCGGGCACTCAGCCTATTTCCATTCCTCCATATAGTATGGCTCCACCAGAATTGAAAGAGTTAAAAGAACAGTTACAAGATTTGTTAGATAAGGGTTTCATAAGACCCAGTGTATCGCCTTGGGGTGCACCAGTTTTATTTGTAAAGAAAAAGGATGGAACAATGAGAATGTGCATAGACTACAGGCAGCTAAATAAAGTTACTATCAAGAATAAATATCCATTGCCTAGGATTGACCAGCTTCAAGGTGCTAGAGTGTTTTCAAAAATCGACTTGAGGTCAGGCTACCATCAGCTGAAGATTAGGGCTTCCGATATCCCTAAGACAACTTTTCGTACGAGGTATGTGCACTATGAATTTTTGGTTATGTCTTTTGGGCTGACTAATGCTCCAGCAGCCTTTACGGACTTAATTAATCTGGTTTTCAAGCCACATCTGGACTCTTTTGTAATCGTGTTCATTGATGATATTCTTATATACTCCCGCAGTCGGGAAGAGCATGAGCAGCATCTCCGTATAGCACTCCAGACTTTGAGAGATAATCAGTATTATACTAAGTTTTCTAAATGTGAGTTCTGGTTAGATTCAGTAGCCTTTTTGGGTCACATCATATCATCAAAGGGTATTTAGGTTGACCCTAAGAAAGTAGAGGCAGTCAAGAATTGGCCTAGACCCACCACATCCACAGAGATCAGGAGTTTCTTGGGTTTGGCCGGTTACTACCGTCGTTTTGTGTGTGTGTGTGTGTGTGTGTGGGTGGGGGGGGGGGGGTTCCCATCCATGCCCCCCCAAAAGCTCAAGACAACCTTGACTTCAGCACTTGTGTTGGTGTTACCATTATATTCGGGTTCTTTCACGGTGTATTGTGATGCTTCTAGAGTTGGTCTCGGAGCAATGTTGATGCAGGGCGACAGGGTGATTGTGTATGCGTCTTGTCAGTTGAAAATCCATGAAAAGAATTACCCGGTTCATGATTTGGAATTGACAGCTATTGTGCATGCTTTGAAAATTTGGAGGCACTATCTTTATGGGGTGCCGTGTGAAATTTTTACTGACCATCGTAGCCTCTAGTACTTATTCAAACAGAAAGATCTAAATTTGAGGCAACGGAGGTGGTTAGAGTTGTTAAAAGATTATGATGTCACTATATTGTATCACCCAGGGAAGGCCAATGTTTTGGCCGATGCATTGAGTAGAAGGGCAGTGAGTATGGGCAGTCTTGCATATATTCCGGTCGGCGAGAGACCGTTGGCTTTAGATATTCAGACTTTGGAAAATCAGTTCGTGAGGTTAGATATTTTTCCCAGCAGCTTTCTATCTTGTACTGTCGCTCGGTCTTCACTAATTGATCCTATCCGAGAGCGGCAAGACGATGACCAATATTTGGCAGTCCTTAGAGGTAAGGTTCGGCACGGCGATGCCAAGCAAGTTATGATTGGAAACGATGGTATTTTGCGGATGCAAGGTAGGCTCTGTGTGCCTAATGTTGATGGTATCCGTGAGTTGATCCTTGAGGAGGCTCACAGTTCCAAGTATTCCATTCACCCAGGTGCGGCGAAAATGTACCAAGACCTGAAACAATATTATTGGTGGAGAAGGATGAAAAAGGACATTGTGGCTTATGTAGCTCGCTGTTTAAAATTGTCAGCAAGTAAAATATAAACATCAAAGACCCGGTGGTCTACTTTAGCAGATAAAGATTCATGAGTAGAAGTGGGAGCGTATTACTATGGACTTCGTTGTTGGGCTCCCACAGAACCAGAGGAAGTTTGATTCGGTTTGGGTTATTATTGATAGACTGACTAAGTCATCACACTTTATTCCAGTGGCTAGTACTTATACTTCAGAGCAGTTAGGTGAGTTGTATATTCAGGAGATAGTTCGGTTGCACGGTGTGCCGGTATCCATCATATCAGATCGAGGTCCTCAGTTCACCTCGCATTTCTGGAGAACGTTGCATAATGAGTTGGGTACCCAGATAGATCTCAGCACAACATTTCACCCTCAGACTGACGGGCAGTCTGAGTGTACTATTCAGATATTGGAAGACATGCTTCGCGCTTGCGTTATTGAATTTGGAGGTGCATGGGATAGATTCTTGCCATTAGCGGAATTTGCTTATAATAATAGTTATGAGTCGAGCATTCAGATGGCTCCTTATGAAGCGTTATATGGTAGGCGGTGCAAATCGCCAGTTGGATGGTTTGAGCCAGGAGAGGCTCAATTG
This sequence comes from Nicotiana undulata, assembly GCA_005239495.1. Taxonomy (NCBI): domain Eukaryota; kingdom Viridiplantae; phylum Streptophyta; class Magnoliopsida; order Solanales; family Solanaceae; genus Nicotiana; species Nicotiana undulata. Next base: position 24,351 of record ML300549.1, read on the forward strand.
TTGGGTACAGATTTAGTTCAGGAAGCCTTAGAAAAGGTCAAGATTATTCAGGAGAGACTTTGTGCAGCCAAGTCAAGGCAGAAGAGTTATGCCGATCGTAAAGTCCGTGATGTAGAATTTATGGTTGGAGACAGAGTATTGCTTCGTTTGTCGCCCATGAAGGGTGTGATGAGATTTGGGAAGAAATGCAAGCTGAGCCTTAGGTATATTGGGCCGTTTGAGATTCTTGAGAAGGTGGGGAGGTAGCATACAGACTTGCATTACCTCCAGGGTTATCCTCAGTTCATCTAGTGTTTCATGTGTCAATGCTCCGGAAATATCATGGTGACCCGTCCAACGTGTTAGATTTCAGCTCTGTCCAGTTGGACAAAGACTTGTCTTATGAGGAAGAGCCGGTAGCTATTTTGGACCGGCAGGTCCGTCAGTTGAGATCGAAGAGTTTTCCTTCAGTTCGTGTTCAGTGGAGGGGTCAGTTGGTTGAGGCAGCGACTTGGAAATCCCAGTCCGATATGCGGGATCGATATCCCCATCTTTTCCCCGATCCAGGTATATCTCTATGTTCGTTCGAGGAGGAACGTTTGTTTTAGAGGTGGAGATTGTGATAACCCGAAAGGTCATCCCGTATAATCATATCTAAATCTGTGTTCCGAGGCCGTATAAGCCTCCTTCTTATCTCACCATGTTGTGTAGCGTAGCCCGTGTGCGTAGCCAGGAAGCCTTTATGTGAAAAAGACCGATGAAATAATGAAACTTTAATAAGAATGTTTTCTAAAAAATATAAAGGTTGTGAAAATGATGTATGATGGAAACCTGTGTAATCGAGGTCCGTACTATGGTGACGGAGCCAGGATAAATCCAATATGTTTAAATTGAATATCTGTGAAAAATTGGTGAGAGACACAGTTGAAACTGATGAGATTTGAACTGAAAGTGGGAAAAATGTGAAGTTTGAGAAAAGTTGAGAAATTGTATATGATTTGAGGTATAATTCAATGATTTTGATGATGATTCAGTGTTATGAATACTTGAATAAGTTTGTAATGTGTTTCCTAGGTGGTGTACACTTTTGTTTGAGGTTTCGAGGGCTCGAGATAGTTTCGAGTAGGTTTCGGGGTGCATTAGACTTAAAATCACTGAGCGTTGCAAGTACAGCCGCATGTCTCTGAACCTGGAAGCGCGGCCGCGGTCGCTTTTCTGCGGACCGCGGTGCTCCCTTCGCGGCCGCGGTCGTCTTATCGCGGACCGCGGTGGGGGACTGGGAAGGGATACTTATATATAACGTATTTTTCAGCTATTTTTCACTTTTCAAAAACCCTAAAATGCTAGAGGCAATCTTTAAAAGACCCTTTCTTCTTCAAAACTATTGTAAGTGATTTCTAACTACTTTTCTTCATTCCTTAACATCCTATTACAAGATTTCATCATAGAATCAATGATTTTCATGGAAAAATTGGGAATTTTGGGAACAACATGAAAACACATGGAAACTTGGGAATTTAGACCTTAATTGGGGTCGGATTCCAAAACCAATCATACACCCGGGCTCGGGGGTGAATGGGTAATCTGGTTTTGGTCCGAACTTCGGATTTGGACCAAGCGGGCCCATTATCAATTTTTGAATTTTGGGGAAAACTCTTTTCCATGCATTAGAGTTCATTCAATTAGCATTTATTGATATAGTTAAGTAACTTTTGATTAGATACGAGCGTATTGGTGTTGGAATCAAGGGGTAAGGTAGTGATTGAGGCTTGAATTGAGTTTCTGGCACTCGAGGTAAGTGTTTGGCCTAACCTTAGCTTGAGGGAGTAGGATTCCCCCTTATTTGTCGTGTGGATAGCATGAGTGTGATGTATAGGTGTGGTAACGAGTACCTATGCATCACCCATTTTGACTTGTTGAGTACTTTTCGGTTCCCATTATATTTGTTGGTAAAAGTGTTGGTTAGTGTTGTTGACTCATTGTATCCTATAACTGGCTGAGGTAACGGATAAGTGATTTGTTGTGAAATAAATATTATACTGTGATGATTCTGTTGGGTTTTCCTGATACTGAGGTAATGGTAAAGTTGTGATATGAACGTAGTTTATCATGTATATTTGTTTAAAAGAAAGTTTTGTGATGGGCTTGGCCTAACTTGTTAAATTATGAAAGTATTGATATGATATGTCTTGTGGGAGCGGGTTGCACGCCGCAACAAGGAGCGATAAGGGAGGATAGGTGTGATTGGGTTGCACGCCGCAACAGGAGAAATAAGGGGGATATGTTAGGGAGGAGTAATAAAGGAGGACAGGTGGGAGCGGGTTGCACGCCACAACAAGGAGGAATAAGGGAGAATGTTATATTATTTCTTTATGCTATTATTGATAATGTTTAAGGAGGAATAAGGGAGAATGTTCATATTTACAATGATATTGATATTTTTTATGATGTTTAATGAAAAGAGAAAGTAAAAGTGTGAAAAAGATGAGGCAGGGATTTTATTATTCTTTAAATTCCGAAATATTCTTTTACTTCAAGTGAATGAACGGGAGTGTGGAAAAGTTGTTGAGAAATTGGTTATAGCTGAGTATTTCATTTCATTGCAGTTTCTATTATTTTCCTGTCTAGTTGTCTTCCAGTTTTATTATTAACTGTTGTCACATACTTTATATATATTATTGAAGCCCGACCTAGCCTCGTCACTACTTTGCCGGGGTTAGGCTCGACACTTACTCAGTACATGGGGTCGGTTGTACTGATGCTACACTCTGTGCTCTTTTTGCACAGATCCCGACGCGTTCTCGCAGTAGCAGGTTTTAGCTGACCACCTGTTTACGTTTGGAGACACGAGGTACATCTGCCGGCGTTCGCAGATATCTGAGAGTCTTCTTATTCATGATACATACACTGTTTTACATTTGTTCAAACAGTTCACTACTTCCTTTCAGACACTCTGTGTAGTATTCTTAGTTGTTTGTGGATTAGTGCCACCAGACCCTGGGGATAGTTATAGGGTTATTTTTCTTTAAATTCGCAACTCTTTTTATATTATGATTTATATTCAGTTGGTTTTGAAATCAGTGGAAATAATTATTGAGGTTTTTGGGAATGTTGTGATAACTCAAAGAATCGTTGAAGGTTTATGAATGTTTGGCAATGGAAAGAGGTTGATTTAAATAAAGTTATTTATATTTCATCAGTGTAATTGTAGAATATTGTAGATGGAATCTTACCTTGGCTTGCCTAGGAAGTGTGGTGTTAGGCGCCATCACGACTCTTATGGGTTGGGATTTTTGGGTCGTGACAATATAACACATAGAGATTGAGGTTTGGATTTAAATCAGAACATACCAGTTAAGAATGCGAATAGAATAGCACTGTGCAGAGAAGTAGAGAAATAGGACAACAATGTGTAGAACAAGAGAGCAACAATAAATTACTCAGTTTTGACTTTCAGCCGACTGAGTAGCCAGTAACAATTAAGAGGAGCAATAGAGAATGTGTAGGAAAGCAAGAGAGAGTTCAGAGCAATATGAGTATTTTTTATGTGTATGTGTTCGTGTGTCTGTTAATGAATGAATAGAGCATATATAGTTTTGAAAAGCAGGCAGAGGAACAATGTAAAAATAATAGTTCAGCAGCAATTATGGAAATAAACATCAATTGAAATCAATTAGGTAGACAGACTTCTTTTAGTTAAGGAATCACACCCAAACGGTAACAAGTAGTGGCAATATAAGGAAAGGAATCAAGTAAAGTGTATATAATTATAGAAATAAGCACGATTAGGATCCAATTAAGACAAGTACTCCTCACAATGATGGAGTCACAGTTCAAACAGATACCACAGTGGTAAATAAGGAAAGAGAGCTAATTGAAAGACTGATTTGAATCATATAAAGAGTAGTAAAGGATAGGGCGTGTGATTAGGGCTAGGTACATGATATATCAATTAAGGAAAGTATATAATTAATTGACAGCATAATTATACATAACATAAGGTAGAAAATGATTCTAAAAAATCAGTAAGAGATCCCTTGAAATCACAGGGAATTTGTTATCAAATAAGGCAAATGTCATACAAATACGCAAGGTCAGTAAGGAGTTCTAAGGAAAAGAAATACACAGAATCACAGTCTTAATGAAAATATCACACTTTTAAGGAGGATACATAAAATCAGTATAGATTATCATGTAAGCAATCGATAGAATGAATATTCAGGCCAATTAAATGATAAATAACAACATATTGGACCAAAATCGGAGGAAACCTAAGCAAACGTTTGGAGAATTGTAGAAGATTTAAAACCCTAAAGAAATACACGGACAACATCATAAGAAACGAAGACACATGAACACGAAATAAAATATAGTCTAGAAAGTTAGGGCTTTTTATCATAATAACTCGGACAACAAGAAAAGCATATGAGAATTGTTCAAACACAGTAAAAATCACTAAGAATCAGAGAAGAACCGTTTTTAAAAGGGGTTTGTGAAACCCTAGTTTTTAAAATTAAAGATGAGGTTTTTCCAGAGAAAACATATAAAGAAGCTTCGTAATACTGTAGATCTAAAGTAGATCAAAAATAAATCGAAAGACATAGGGTTAGGGATTCGTGGAACCCAGGGAAGTAGGAAGAACCTCAAAGACGGCACCAGCTTAAGCCGGAAAGGGTTGTAATCCTTACTCAAACGGCCAGGGAGGCCGGAAAGTGGCATGAGACCATGGGAGATGAGTTGGACCGCTCCAGGTTCGCTTGAGGACCCCAGGGTATCACTGGACCGATGAGAGGTAGGTAGATAACCAGGAGACGATGAAGAACCAGGGTTTCCGGTGAGAACCAACCGGAGAAGATGGACAGACCCCCATCGGAGGGGAGAAGCCAAGGAAGCTTCTAGAGAGAGCGAGAGTGTCACAGAAAGAGATAGAGAGAGAACGATTCTTGGGAGAATGAGGGGTCGGTTGGGGGGGGGGGTTAATTGAATTAATTATGGTAAGTAAAATATGGGCTGTTGATTTAATTTGATCAACGACTCTGATTGATTTGGGGGTTGGGCCGGGTAGAGAGTGGGTCTTGGGCTGGGTTGGTTAAGTGGGTAGGAGTTCTAGATCAAATTGGGTTAAAATTAAAATTAAAAGTGGCTAAATGTTAAATACCCATTAAAAATAGATACATATTTTATAAAAATGGCTAATAAATATAAAAATAAAATTAATGCTTAATAGATTAAGTTTAAATGATTAATTAGTATGGCTAATTATTGAGTAAATTTAGCATAGAAATAAGTAATTAGGCTATAATTGCAAAGTTATTGCAATTATAGTCAAATGGTGCCAATGTGGATAATTTGTGAAATAAGTCTGGTCTTAATAGGACCAAAATGATATATTAAATCACGAAATATTTTTGAAATCATTCGTAATACAATTTATAATCAATTATTAGAGTTAACCACTGGATAAATTAGAATAAATTAATAAACAATGTGGGAAAATTATAGAAAAATACCAATTGTTATAAAAACTGATTTTGAAGGTATATATGCAAGTTTAAAATAATTTTAAGGAAAAATTGGGTATGAACAGTTGCCCCTCTTTACCCGGAAAGGATGAAAGAGTTGTCGGGTAAAGATATAATGGCCAATTTTGACCGAGTGGAAATGGTATGAAAGATTTATGCCGCACCCTGGATTCCGAGCTGCCTACATATCCCTGGTTTTATAGGAATCAGGCCGTATGTAGTTCAGGGGTCACCGATGAAATATACTGGTGGCGTTTTGTAAAGACAGACGCAAGGGGCAAGGCAAGGTCGACAAAATGGCTTACGATTTTGTTTTTGTAGAACTGGAGCGGTCCGCTCCTGCCTGGCTGGCTGTTCCTAGTCGGATTTCCTGCAAATGAATGACAAGAATATATTGTGCGCAATTCAAACGTGATGCAAATTCCCGTTGGACTATGAATGTTGTCTTTGGACGGTTTAGGATGACGTCCTAAGACCATGATGTTCTGGGCCATGAATCGCTTGATGCGTGATTCGCAGGCTATGAAATGATGTTCTCAGGCCATGAAGATGGTGCCTCCGAAGCATGATGCCTTTGAACAATGATATGCAAACTGATAAAGAGATCCTCGGGCCATGACATGGTGTTCTCGGGCCATGAAGATGGTGCCTCCGAACGATGATGCATTTGGATAAGTTGGCGATATTTCAGCCCATGAAAAATGCAATAGTATGATTCTAACAAGACAGAGCTTAGTCTTGCGAATTAAGAGGGCAGAGCTTAGCCCGAAAGGAATCGAAGTAGATAGTTACGGAGATAGCGGTTGCTTTGAAAAGTAAAAGGGAGGCAGCGCTTAGCCTCGGAAGGCAGAATGATAGCCTTATGAAAATGCAGATGGAGGTAGAGCTTAACCTCGGAAGGTAGAAAGGTAACCTTATGCAAGTTTGGAAGGCAGAATAGTAACCTTATGCAAATGCAGATGGAGGTAGAGCTTAACCTCAGAAGGCAGAATGGTAGCCTTATGCAGGAGATAAATGCAGATGGAGGCAGCACTTAGCCTTGGAAGGCAGAATGGTAGCCTTATGAAAATGCAGATGGAGGTAGAGCTTAACCTCGAAAGGAAGAAAGGTAGCCTTATGCAAGTTTGGAAGGCAGAATAGTAGCCTTATGCAAATGCAGATGGAGGTAGAGCTTAACCTCGAAAGGAAGAAAGGTAGCCTTATGCAAGTTTGGAAGGCAGAATAGTAGCCTTATGCAAATGCAGATGGAGGTAGAGCTTAACCTCGGAAGGCAGAATGGTAGCCTTATGTAGGAGATAAATGCATATGGAGGTAGCGTTTAACCTCGGAAGGCATAACGGTAGACTTATGCAATGCGTATGGAGACAACGTTTAGTTTCGAAAGGCAGAATGGTAGCCTTATGCAAGAGATAAATGCAGACGGAGATAATGCTTAGTCTCGGAAGGCAGAATAGTAGCCTTATGCAATGTAAATGCAGATGGAGACAATGCTTAGTCTCAGAAGGTAGAATGGTAGCCTTATGCAATGTAAATACAGAAAATAAAATGCAGGTAAGAGTTCTTAGCTGATGACAAATTGCGGAGATATGATTGTTGTGAGTTTTGCAATAACGAAGTGTCATTTGTGATGATAGTACTTGTCGGCTTGTGCGACGAGCTTTGAGAAGCGTGTCCTTTGAGCAATATATGTCCTTTGGGTGGGGTAGTGTGTTTTTGGGGCCTTTGCAATCTTTGTGCTTGCATCCAAAGAAAAATCGTGAGTTCTGTAAAGGGAAGGTTAGTTTGCATTCCCGTCGGCTTTGCTTTACTTGTCCGCTTGATCATGATAACGTTGTTTGTATCATAGGGGTAGCGTTTGCTAAACAAGCTGTTTCAATAAATATGCATGATTTTATAAAGATATGATATAAGCATATAATTAAAAAAATAGTTTTTCTTTAGATGAACCGACGACCATGACGCGGTTCGAGACATTGCAACCTCTCCTGCCACGGAAATTTGAGGGTCCTCCTCAAAATTCTGCCCCAGTTTGATGGGTGAATATTTCTGGCTGTTGCACGTGCGGCGATTGGCTGAACTTGCTACAGAATTTTGAGGGTCCTCCTCAAATTTCTACCCCAGTTTCTAATGATGGGGGGGGGGGGGGGGGATGAGATTTTTATTAAAATGTGACCGAACCCATAGGGCTGCCTACGTATACCCTCTTAAACGGGAATCAGGTCAGGCGTAGTTCAATTTACAACATTGATAAAAGCATAAGGATTACACATAGTAACGCTTGACTGCATCTGAGTTGATTGGTTTTGGCCAAATTTCTCCGTCCATTTCTGCAAGTATAAGTGCTCCTCCTTTCAGCACTCTGTGAACCATATACGGACCTTGCTAGTTGGGAGAGAATTTCCCTTTGGCTTCATCTTGATATGAAAAGATTTTCTTCAACACCAGTTGCCCCGGTGTGAATCGTCTTGGCTTAACTTTCTTGTTGAAGGCTATGGTCATTCCGTTCTGGTATAACTAACCATGAAAAACCGCATTCATTCTCTTCCCGTCTATGAGGGATAACTGCTCATAACGGCTTCTCACCCATTTTACGTCGTTGAGCTCGGCTTCTTGTATGATCCTGAAGGATGGGATCTCAACTTTGGCGGGGATAACGGCTTCTGTACCGTAAACCAGCATATAAGGAGTTGCCCCGATTGATGTGCGAGCCATGGTGCGATATCCTAGTAAGGCGAATGATAACTTCTCATGCCATTGCTTGTGCCTTTCTATCATCTTCCTTAGTATTTTCTTGATGTTCTTGTTGGTGGCCTCAACGACTCTGTTCATTTGAGGTCTGTAAGCTGTGGAATTCTTGTGTTTGATCTTGAAAGTTTCACACATAGCTTTCATTAAGTCACTGTTGAGGTTAGAACCATTATCGGTGATGATTGACTCTGGAACTCTGAACCGACAGACAATACGGTCGCGAAAAAAGTCGGCTACAAATTTCTTGGTAACTTCTTTGTAGGAGGCTGCTTCGACCCATTTAGTAAAGTAATCAATGGCTACCAGAATAAACCTGTGTCCGTTGGAGGCGGCATGCTCGATTTATCCGATGACATCCATGCCCCAGGCGGCAAACGACCATGGTGAACTTGTTGCATTAAGCTCACTCGGAAGTACCTTTATCATATCTCCATGTATTTGACAGCGGTGGCATTTCTGGACGTACTGGATGCAGTCCGTTTCCATAGTCATCCAGTAGTAACCAGCTTGAAGTATCTTCTTTGCTAGAACAAAACCGTTCATATGTGGGCCGCAAGTCCCAGCATGAATTTCCTCCAATAATTTTGATGCTTCCTTTGCGTCGACGCACCTTAGCAAACCCAAATCAGGAGTCCTTCTATACATTATTCCTCCACTGTGAAAGAAATTGTTGGACAATCTTCAAAGTGTGCTTTTCTGAGTGGCATTTGCAAGCTCTGGGTATTCTCGTTTTGCCAGATTCTCCTTGATATCATGAAACCAAGGGTTTCCGTCTACTTCTTCTCCGACATGGGCACAATAAGCCCGATGATTGTGGATCTTCACTGGAATGGGATCAATGAAGTTCTTGTCTGGATGCTGAATCATAGATCACAAAGTAGCCAAAGCATCGGCGAACTCATTCTGGATTTTGGGGACATGCCGGAACTCTATTTTTGTGAACCTTTTCCTCAACTCTTGTACGTGATGCAGATACGACAGTATCTTGGAATTCCTGGTTGCCCATTCTCCCTGTACCTGATGTACCAATAAGTCTGAGTCATCAATCACTAACAGCTCCTGGACGTTCATGTCAATGGCCATGTGGAGTCCTAGGATGCAGACCTCATACTCAGCCATGTTGTTTGTGCAAGGGAATCTGAGTTTTGCGGATACCGGATAATGCTGACCAGTTTCTGATATTAGGACTGCTCCAATACTAACTCCTTTGAAGTTTGCAGATCCATTGAAGAACATCCTCCAACCGTCGTAGGATTCTGCAATGTCCACTCCTACGAACGACACCTCTTCATCGGGAAAATACGTTTTTAGGGGTTCGTATTCTCCGTCCACATGATTTTTGGCAAGATGATCTGCTAATGCTTGCCCTTTGACGGACTTTTGGGTTATGTAGATAATATTGAACTTGCTCAGCAGGATTTGCCACTTGGATAGCTTGCCAGTGGGCATAGGCTTCTGGAAGATATATTTTAGCGGGGCCATCCTTGATATGAGATATGTGGTGTAGGCACAGAAGTAGTGCCTCAGCTTCTATGTGACCCATGTCAAAGCACAGCAAGTGCGTTCCAATAAAGAATACCGAGCCTCATATGGAGTGAACTTCTTGTTGAGATAGTAGATGGCTTGCCCTTTCCTACCTGTTTCATCATAATGCCCAAGAACGCAGCCGAAAGCCCCATCCAGTACTGCAAGGTAGAGTAACAGAGGTCTACCTAGCTCGGGCGGTACCAAGACTGGTGGTGTTGACAGATACTCCTTGATCTTGTCGAAAGCCCTTTAACAGTCCTCGGTCCACTTAGTTGCGGCGTCCTTCTTTACCATTTTGAAGATCGGTTCACAAATGACTGTAGACTGAGCTATGAATCAGCTGATGTAATTAAGCCTTCCCAAGAAGCTCATAACATCCTTCTTGTTCTTTGGCGGTGGCAGTTCCTGAATGGCCTTGACTTTGGACGGATCCAACTCTATTCCTCGGCGGTTTACGATGAACCCCAACAACTTCCCAGCTGGAACCCCGAATGCACACTTCGCAGGGTTCAGCTTCAGGTTGTATTTCCTCAACCTATTGAAGAATTTCCTCAAATCCTCCATGTGGTCAGCACCTTTTTTTGATTTGATAATGATGTCGTCCACATCCACCTTGATCTCTTTGTGGATCATGTCATGGAATATAGTGGTCATAACCCTCATGTAGGTGGCCCCTGCATTCTTCAGGACGAACGACATCATTTTGTAACAATACACTCCCCATGGCTTAATGAACGCCATTTTCTCAGCATCTTCCTCGTCCATCCAAATCTGATGATAACTAGCGAATCAATCTACGAAGGACTATAACTCATGTTTGGCGCAGTTGTCAATTAGAATGTGTATGTTTGGCATTGGGAAGTCGTCGTTCAGATTGGCCCGATTGAGATCCCGGTAGTCGACACAGACTCTGACCTTCTCGTCCTTCTTCGACACAGGTACAATGTTGGCTAACCATGTCGGGTATTCAACCACCCGGAGAACCTTGGCGTTGATCTGCTTGGTGACTTCTTCTTTGATTTTCAATCTCATGTCAGGTTTGAATTTCCTAAGCTTTTGCTTTACCGGTGGGCATGTTGGATTAGTCAGCAGTTTGTGGGCCACAATGGACGTACTTAGGCCAGTCATGTCATCATACGACCATGCGAATATGTCCTCATACTCTTTTAGAAACTCTTTGTACTCTTCCTTTTCTGACGGCGACAAATGAATGCTGATCTGTGTTTCTTTGATGTTCTCTGAATCTCCCAGATTGATAACCTCAGTCTCATCCAAGTTGGACTTAGGTCTATTCTCAAAGTTCTCGACTTCTTTTACAATCTCCTCAGGTATGTCATCTTCATCTGAATCAATGTCCGTTTGTTGCGTTGTCTCGTTGCACGTCACAGTCATCGGTTCATCAAGACAAGTAATAGTAATGTTTTATAGATAAAGTAATGAGAGAAAACAGTAGCAAATAAATATAGGATTCATAAGGAAATTGGAAATGCTTTGATAAATTGAATAATTGTTTTGAACATGGAAGCGCTTATTGCAGAAATTGAAAATGCAGAAAAGAAGAAAATTCATTTAGTAAGTAAACAGTACATAGTGCTTGTTTTTAGCCTTGCTACCCCGAGGCTCGGCGGGCTTTGGTCATCCGGACAGACCAGTTCTTGAGATAGATTCCCTTACTCACTACCTATATGGAAGGGCCTTCCTCCCCCTCCTCCCCCTCGATAACAACACAACAATCCATGTCCTCGTCTTCTAGAAACAAATTTCTCATCACTGCCAGTGCTTCCTCTTTGTCTGATCCATAGATGTTGTCACCCTACTTGAAGGTTTGCTCCAAATGAGGTATTGGCTGCTCTAGAGGGTAGTAATGACCGCGCTATGGTGGCGACCAGTTTTTGAATTCTGCCCATGTGTACTCATACCCCATACCGAAAGTAGTACCGTGCTTCTTGAGCTTTATATGCTTCGTGATCCCTTGGAGATTCTTACCGAGCCCTTTGCCTGGCTCGTATCCCTTCAACTTCAGGATGCTCTCGATCTTTCTATCCCACCACTTTTCCTTGTCGATAGCATTGACTCGTTCGATATAGTGGTAAGTTCCCCCACCCAACTTCCTTCTTCCATCGATCACATGGATAGTCTAGCCACTGTAAATAGGGTTGCTACCGTCGCCGTGAATAATCACCTCCTGATGATTCCATTAGAATTTTACTTCCTGATGCAGTGTTGATGCTACGGCCCCAGAAGTATGGATCTAGGGTCATCCCAACAGTAAGTTATAGGATGCAGGCACGTCTATTACCTGGAAGTCCACCTCGAACAAAGTTGGTCCCATCTGTAGGCATAGACTGATTTCCCCCATAGTAGACCTCTGTGAACCGTCGAAGGCTTTCACGTTGATTGCTCCTTTTCTTATCTCGTGCAATCCTTTACCCAATTTCTTGAGTGTTATCAACGGAAAAATGTTGAGGCTGGAACCTCCCTCGATCAAGATCCTTGTGATAAAATGGTCTTCATATTGCACAGTGATGTGCAGCGCTTTGTTGTGTCCCAATCCCTCAGGTGGCAACTCGTCCTCATGGAAAGTTATCTTGTATCTTTCCAGTACCTGACCCACCATGTTGGCCATTTCTCCACTGGTGATGTTGTTCGGCACATATGCTTCACTCAACACCTTCAACAAAGCATTCCTGTGCGTCTCAGAATTCTGTAATAAGGCGAGGATGGATATCTGCACTGGTGTCTTGTTCAGTTGGTTGATGACCGAATACTCCTTGGCCTGTATTTTCCTCCAAAGATCATCGAAACCTATTTCAATGAGGGGAGGACGACTGGCATCCTGCTTTCTTGACTCGGCCAGATGCTCAGGGGTATAGACTCTGCCAGTTCTCGTCATACCCTGTGCTGCAATGACTTCCTCAGACCTGCTCTTACCTCTCCTTCTTGCTTAGGTTGTGTAATCCCAAGGGATAGCATTTGAGTATAAAGGTGGCATTGTTGACATTTCTTCCGGAATTGGCGTGGCCATCCTTACTTCAATCGGAGTGTATGTTAGGGGTGGCCGAACTGCAACCTCGAGTGGAGACTCAAACTCAACTTCAATTGGCACTGGTGCCTTCTCCTTTGCAAGCGGTACTGACTCGAACTCAAGTGGGATCGACATATTCACCACGACATTCTCGGATGGATGCATCTGAACCACGATCGGGTTGAGAGTAACTACAGGTTTCTTTGGGTCATCGCCGTCTGCGATCAACCCGATTGATCCCTCAGGATCCCAATCATCTTCTATCTCAATCATATGAATACCTCCGCCCTTGTGGTCTGGTAAGGTGTTGTTGCGGACATTCGGAGCGGGGTCTTAACCACAATAATCTTGTTGTCGAAGAGGGTCTGTATCTTGTCCTTCAAAGAGCGGCACTCTTCAATGGTGTGTCCTTTCATGCCAGAATGGTATGCACAGGATTTGTTTGGGTTAACCCACCGAGAAAGGTTCTCAGGGGCGGCAACAGGGATAGGTGTGGCATAACCAACAACTTTGAGTTTTTCATAAAGCTGGTCAATGTCACACCTCCTTTTTCACCCCCGGATTAATGAAAGGGTAATAAGGGAATTTTTCCACTTTAAGTGACATTATTCGAATTTGGGATTTTTTATTATTTCAGAGTCGCCACCCGGATTTTTGACGATGCTCCGGGACACCGTTTTGTTGAAATCCCAAATCGAGGAATTTTAGACTCTGTTTTAAGTTGTCTGCGACCAGAAATCCGAGTAAGGAATTCTGTTAACCTGGGAGAAGGTGTTAGGTATTTCCGAGTTCCGTGGTTCTAGCACGGTCGCTTAACTATTATTATTTTGGCCTAAGTTATCTGATTGTTTACGTATTTTAGCCTATTGTGCATTTAGCCCTTTTTAATTTTAACCGCTTTAATATTTATGGATTTATCTTGAAACAAGTCACGATGGCGTGCGCTTGTTTGTTTTTGGACACGTTATAACTGCTCCACATGAAATGCACCCGCAATTACAACATGTGATTTTTATTATGATTTTGAGTTAGAGTCGGAGACATGAGTTGCCACACCCGACTGTAGATTATATAGTCATGACTGTGGTCGTGATAGTTTAAAATGCTTATTGAAGCAATATTTGATTACTCTCTAAGTTTTATCTAAAAGGGTATCTTTAGCTTATAGGATATGTACATAAATCGTTTTTGATATTTATGGGATTATTTTGAGACAAGTCGCAATTTCGTACACTTGTCATTTTAGTACATGTTGCGAACCGCGTCACATAAAATGCACCGGCGATTCGTGACATATTTATTTTAATCTTCAAAGTTATGGTCGGGTCACATGAAATACACACCCGAATGGGACAACTTACTTACGTATGTACTAAAGTTATCAAGCCTAAAAATGTCATTAGCGATCCAATAGAACAAAATAAAGGTAATCTCTAGATCTGTCTAAGTCCAATTTCTTTTAGTTTAAAATCCCAATCCAAAAGTTTGTAAAACATAGAAAAGATAATTTCAGACTAAAGTCGATGATCCTCTCCAAAACTTTGGCCAAGTTTTAATAACTTTACAACATACTTTCACCAAGAGAGACACATAGATTAAAGGATAAACAAAAACTAGTTCAATGAAGAAATAACAATTTCAATCAAAACAAAAAGCAACATGATTCCAAACAAATGATAAACTAATCAAGTATTGAGGAAAAATGACGTTATAATTGGACCTCATTGGGTTTCCACCTAAAATAGAGTTCTGGATCTGCCTTTCCAACCATGACCGGAGCTCGACCGATGGCCTTAAGTGGAAAACTCCGACTCCGACCTCGAACATATCTTAACAACCAAAACTTCTTTGCAATTTTTTTTCCAAAGACCCGAACAAGAAGCTCAACGCCGACCCCGAAATCAGCTCTTAGAGCTGCCTATCTTCAATGGAGGAAATGGGTGGTGAAGCGGGTTGTTCTATGGCTAATTTCGGTGGTTAAAGGTGATGATTTCATCTAGGTTTGGTGCTATTTTTCAGCAGATTTTGGAGTCATTCTTGGCTAGTTTTTGGTATGTTTTCTCGCTGGTTGTTGTACAGCTGAAGCAGTAGCAAAATTACAGTAGTTTCGGGGTGATTTTGGGGCTATTTTTCAGTGGATTTGGACTGATTTTTGGGGTAATTTGGAGCTAGAATTTGGGATATTTGGTAGTAAATTTACAGCTGCATTTTTCATTGTTGTTTGGATGGTTTTAACTGAGAATTTGGAGCTGGTTTTGAGGGGAAAACTGCTGAGTTTTAAGGGTGTCTTGAAGCTGATTTTGTGGCTCTTTTCTGGTGGTTCAAGGGTTGTTTTAATGGTGTTCTACATGATTTTTGGGGGGATGATTGCATCAGCTGTTATTACTGTATTTTTGGAGTGTTTAAAAGGTTAAAATCTGGAGTAAGAGTAATAAAAACAGTGGTGCTTCAAAGCTGTATTTTATGGTTCACAGATGGGGTAGAAGTGGTGCCTATTTAAGGAGAAAATGGAGGTGTTTGGGTGTTGGATTGGCTACATGGTAGTATGATTGAGTTTAATACGGAACTTCCATGAATTTCTCTCGAGAAAGAAGAGGCAGGGATGACTATTTTCAGTGAAGAAGAAAGGGAAGGCTGCTTCGTCTGTTTTTTGTCTATGGGAGGGGGAAGGTCCGATCCTTTGTAGGGAAATTAAATCTCTATTATATAGAGGAAGGGATTAGGACTGGAATGTGGGAAATTTGGTTGGGCCTGGGATTTTGGGCCCTGAAATTAGGCCAATTTGAAACAAGGGCAAATTTTATCTTTCAAAAATAGTTATCTTACTACTTATTAAATTTCTTTCATCAAAACTACCTAATTAATATTTTAACTGATTAAATAAACTAATTGATTAAGCTAATGTATATTTTTTGTAACTTTTATATGTTAATCTATCGATTAAAGGGTAATTAATTTCTAAAAATACGAATTAAACCTCAGATTACATGAAATGAAACAATGTGACAATTTTTATGATTTTTCTATAATTTTTAAAATATTAAACATGCATGAAATGTAACTAAATAAAGAAAAGTTCCTAAAATTCATTAAAAGTTATTTTTTGATTATTTTTAGGAGTAATTTCCATGCGGGGCAAAAATTGGGTATTCACAGCTGCCCCTCTTTGCTCGAGAACATGAAGTATTTTCGGGCAAAGATAAAGTGAGCAACCACGAGCATTTTTTGCTTGTTTGGTACTCCATTAGGAAGCATTTTGAAAAAGGTTTGACCGAACCTTGCTTCGGAGGTTCCCTACATATCCTTGGCTATAAAGGAATCAGGTCAGTGTAGTTCTGGAAGTTTTGGAGTGATGGAGTGATGAGTTCGAGGGTCGAGCGAGGTTCCGTCCGATGCTCCAGTTCCTGGTCCTGCTATTACATCAAAATCCAAATGAAAAAGACTAACTAAGCCTATCAACTATGAGTTACAAGATTCCTATCTAAGGGTCTTCTGAAGCTTGATATTGAGTCTTGGCTGCTTCTTTATAAAGACTCTGATCTGAATCTTGATGCTTGTTCGTTGTAGGTGTTGGTTATATCTTCTTCAACTTTTCGGATCAAGGCAGGATATACAGAACGGATGACTTCAATCTCGTCCTGAATAGTCCACGTCTTTCCCGCTTCTGCACTTTGGGTTTCAATTCTTTTCTTTTATTCTAAATTGAGACGTCTTCTTTTGGTCGTCTCGAATCCATTGTCCTAAAAATGCAATCTGAACAAAATCAAAAAGCAAACGAACGAAATTTTCTGCCCCAGTTTTCACTAGGAAAATTTCGTGAGTTATTGTAAGGAAATCTATACTACTTTATTATTGAAAGCGGTGAAAAGTCGGGAACAGTGCACCCGGAGTTATTGTAGACTAGGGAGTGGATACCCTATGCCCAAAGGTAAAATCAACTAGGGGTTGGAGACCTTATGTTGGAAGAGAATTGACAGGTTATGCTGTCGTAAAAAAAAGATCACCGGGTTATGCCGGTGTCTGGAAATGAGATTCATCGGATTATGCCGCATCAACTAGGGAATGGAGACCCTATGTTGGCATCGAGTTATGTCGGCATCATCTTATGCTGACATCAACTAGGGAGTGGAGTCCCTATGTTGGAAAATCATCAACTAGGGTTTGGAGACCCTATGTTGGAAAATCATCAATTAGGGAGTGTATACCCTATGTCGGCATCAACTAGGGAGTGTATACCCTATGTTGGCATCAACTAGGGAGTGTATACCCTATGTTGGAAAATAAAATCAGGGAATTGTATACCCTTTGCTAAAACGAACCAAGAAGGATTTTTTTTTTCAATTTTGTTTTTTTATATTTGAGAAAATCATTCCTTTAAACAAATTGCACCAATGCATATTTTTTGAGGACATAAATAAACTATTTTTTTTCTTTTTTTTTTTAAATTATCCTAGGAGGAAATTCATCAGACTAGATTTTCTTGTCTTAGGAGAAAGATTCATCAGACTAAGACGTCTATCCTAGGAGAATATTCATCAGACTAGGCCATTTTTTTGTTATCTTAGGAGAAAAAATCATCAGACTAAGATTGTTGTCATAGGAGAAAGTTCATCAGACTAGGTTTCTATCTTAGGAGAAAGATTCATCGGACTAAGATTTCAATCCTAGGAGAAAATTCATCAGACTAGGTCTTTTTCGTTATCTCAGGAGAAAGATTCTTCAGACTAAGATTTCAATCATAGGAGAAAATTCATCAGACTAGGTCTTTTTTTTATCTTAGGAGAAAGATTCATCAGACTTAGATTTCGATCGTAGGAGAAAGTTCATAAAACTAGGTCTTCTATCTTAGGAGAAAGATTCATCGGACTAAGATTTCGATCCTAGGAGAAAATTCATCAGACTAGGTCCTTTTTTTGTTATCTTAGGAGAAAGATTCATCAAACTAAGATTTTGATCCTAGGAGAAAGTTCATCAGACTAGTTCTTTTTTTTGTTTATCTTAGGAGAAAGATTCATCAGGCTAAGATTTCTACCCTAGGAGAAAGTTCATCAGACTAGGTCTTCTATCTTAGGAGAAAGATTCATTGGACTAAGATTTCAATCCTAGGAGAAAATTCATTAGACTAAGATATCACTCCTAGGAGAAAATTCATCAGACTAAGATTTCTATCCTAGGAGAAAGTTCATCAGACTAGTTCTTTTTTTTGTTTATCTTAGGAGAAAGATTCATCAGGCTAAGATTTCTACCCTAGGAGAAAGTTCATCAGACTAGGTCTTCTATCTTAGGAGAAAGATTCATTGGACTAAGATTTCAATCCTAGGAGAAAATTCATTAGACTAAGATATCACTCCTAGGAGAAAATTCATCAGACTAAGATTTCTATCCTAGGAGAAAGTTCATCAGACTAGGTCTTCTATCTTAGGAGAAAATTCATCGGACTAAGATTTCGATCCTAGGAGAAAGTTCATCAGACTAGGTCTTCTATCTTAGGAGAAAATTCATCGGACTAAGATTTCGATCCTAGGAGAAAATTCATCAGACTAGGTTCTTTCTTTTTGTTATCTTAGGAGAAAGATTCATCTGACTAACATTTTGATCCTAGGAGAAAATTCATCAGACTAAGTTCTTTTTTTTATCTTAGGAGAAAGATTCATCAGACTAAGATTTTTGTCCTACGAGAAAATTCATCAGACTAGGTCTTTTGTTTTGGTATCTTAGGGGAAAGATTAATCAGACTAAGATTTCGATCCTAGGAGAAAATTCATCAGACTAGGTTTTCTATCTTAGGAGAAAAATTCATCAGACTAAGATTTTTGTCCTACGAGAAAATTCATCAGACTAGGTTTTCTATCTTAGGAGAAAAATTCATCAGACTAAGATTTTTATTGGAAGAAAATCCATCAGACTAGGACTTTTTATCCAGGAGGAAAAATGTGAGAAACAATGGCAATATTTTATGCACACTAGCAAGACAAATAAAAGAAAAGATTTGAGAAACTTCCTTTTGTCGGCTCTTCTCTTTAGTTCATTCATTTTTTTTTCTTTCTTTTTGAACCACTTTCCTTGCATTGCTTCGTTCCTGTTTCAAACGAAGAAAATTTCGTCAGTTTTGAGAGTGGTGATCGGTTTGTGGCCTTGAGTTCTGAGCAACTTGGCTTTTGATCAATCAACTTGAGTCGGCCTCAAGAGACTTTTGTTCTGCACCAACCCTGATTGTTTCACACTCAGTGCCATTTATATTTGTGGCTCAGTCAGCCTTATCCCAACAGGAGATCTTTGCTCATGCGACCTTTTCTGATATATTGACTGGTTTCTTGCCTTTTGGAGCAATTTGTCTGTCAGAGGGAATCACCAGTAATCTTTGCTTGTGCCAAGTAGGTTGACAATAGTCTTTTGGGGGGGGGGGGACCATTTTCATGAACCCTCGAGGCATGTTGACTGTAACAACTGAGTTGCTGGCCAAATTCACTTTTGTGCAACTGAAAAGCTGATAGCAGATTTTGAAATCTTTTCTTGCTCGTTTTGACAAGGGCTGACTCAGAGTGAAGGACAAAATGACGCAAAGAAACAAGTATTAAAAGAAATGCCCCTGTCGGAAGGACAGAAGGAAGAGTTATTATTTTATTTTTTCTCTTTTATTTTTTATTTTTTTTATTTTGCAGTAACTAGCCTTAATGATCATGACATGCATTTTGGACTTAATGGCCGATCTATCAAACTGACCAAATCTTTCCTTTTATCATTCTTATGACTTTGAAGTCGGGCTTGTTCGTTCCAAATCCTTTGCATCAGCTTCACGACTCACTTTCGACTAGTGGTTCCACGAGGGGTTTTCACCAACAAGTCTCTCTCATTTATTTATCTCTACTTACCATCGCCTTACAGTGCCCGTGAGGGTTTTCACTAGTAAGTCTCTCTCATTTTTTTCGTTTATTTTTCTTTTTCTTTTTCTTTTGTGAGAAACTTGATAGTGTTCTATGCCATGTGACAACCGTCGCTCATTCCATGCTTTCTTGGGTGAGCAACTGACAATGTTCTATGTCGCGTGACAACTGTTGCTCATTGCATGCTTTTCTTGGCATTCTTGAAGGCATATCGGGAGGTCTTTATTTGCAAGGTTTTTGGATAGGGTTGGAAAGAGGGGTCGGCATGAAGGCTTAAAGTAGACTCAAAATGAGGGGGTTATAGAATTACAACTCTTGGAATCGACTCTTTTAAAAGTGAAATACAATTTTTGCCCTAGTTTTAGCTACTGGGGATTTTTTGGATTTTTTTTACTCTTATTTGGTTGGACCGAACCGTGTAAGGCTGCATACGTATCCCTTTTTTTTAAAGGAATCAGGTCTAACGTAGTTCAAACATCTGGCCTAACTAATTTTTTTTCATCTTTTTTTTTTGTCATTTTCTCTTCTTTTTTTTCTGCTTTCAAAACAGGTTGCCCCATATTTTATTTTTTGGGGGCATGGACCTTTGACTGTTCTTTCTCTTTTTTGTTTCCACTTAACTTTCTAAGAGTTGCTCCAACTTGCACTCTTGGGGTATGGACTTTTCTTTTTATTTTTTTTTCATTTCCATTTTTTTGGACATTTAACTTTAAACTTGATTCCAAGAGAGGGTGGTCAAAGAAAAATGACACCGGCTCAAAAAGGGGTAGACAAGGGTATAAAGTGTTTAAATAGCACAAAAAAGGGCCTCCCAACCTCGAGAACGCCAAAATATATTATCTTAACAAACAACGACATTGATGGACATGTCGGTTTCTGGGTCTCTTTTTTAGTGTAAAGCTATTTGAGCAATACTTTCCTCGCAGTGAATGACCCTTGTCAAGTTGGGTGGCTTTTTCTTGGGTTTTGTCTTGATGTAGGAGATGTATTTTGCCACTAAACTGACCCATTTCAAGTTGTCCATAATACACCTTCTTTTGAAAACATGTTTTATCTTTTAGTGCTAAACAAACTTCAACCCCTCTGAGCATCCTTAAGCCCGATCTTTTTATTGATTCAAAAGGTGGAGATCCTTAATTTCCATGAGCATGACTACTTTGGTTCCATATAAACTTGGCTCATGCTTATTTTCTAAAAGTTTCATGTCTCTATTCATTTACTAAAGTGTATCTTTCTCACTTATCTCATTCAAGCTTAAATCAATTTTCTAGGTTTTGGCCAAAATTTCAGCATGCATGTCATGCCACTAGAACTAGCGTGAAAAGAACTATGCACAAAATGGATACAAAACGAGTGACTGTTTTTTTTTTGCTTTTTTTTTTTGAATAAAAGATAGAAAGGTCCGATGACACAAAAAGTAGAAGAAAACACGACAAAATAAGCTACCATGACTAAAAGAAGAGTGACTTTGCAGTTGCTAAGCGACATCTTAGCCACAAAATTGCACATTATCACTACTATGACATTCAACCATTTTTATTGTTATGGATTAAACACTCAAATTTTGACTTTTGATCAAACTGTTCCCCATATTGACTGTCAGATTTCAGGATTAACAACATGAAAATTTTCACGGTAACTAATTTGCCAATGAACTTGGATGACTTCTCATGTCTCCCCATCATCAACTCATCCCGAACAGACCCTGTTCTATTGCTCAAATCTGGTAGAGTCAACCCCACATAGCCTACTTCCGTTTTCGTGTCTTTGGATCGACGACAATGGTGCTTGTTCCATTGCAAACCAACAAACCGACCACCTTTAATTGGCTTTTATTTCAACAAAAAAAAAAAAAAAAATAAGCATGTTAGAATAATCACTCTTTTTTTTCCTCTTTTCTCTCATTTTTTCGCTCATTGTTTTTCACAGTTATTTTTGTCACTCTTTTTTTTTATTCTCTCTCCTATTTTTTTCACTTTTATTTTTTACCTATGATCGAATCCGATGAGGATTGCCTACGTATCATGACGCCGCATGAATCAGATCTTGCGTAGTTCGGGAAGATTGGGAATAAAGTAAATAACCTGACTATTTTTTTTGAATTTTGTATTTTTTTTTCAAAGACTTGAAAGGAAGAAAGAAAATATTTTTTGGATTTAGATTTGTTTTTTTTGTTTTTTGGAATTTCGAAAGAAAAACTTCTAAATAAGAAAGGATTTTTTTTTTGGATTTTTGGACTATTATTTTGAATTTATGCAAGAAATACTTCTATTAGAAAAAGGAAATATTTTTGAATCTTGAATTTTCTTTTCAATTTTTCGAAAGAGGAATGAAAATATTTTTTGGAATTTTTTTGTTGATTTTTTTTTTTCAAATTTTTGAAAGAAAGACTTCTAAAGAAGAAAGAAATATTTTTTTTTAGATTTTTGATTTTTTGATATTTTTTTGGGAAAATACTAAATAGGTAGAATTTTTTTTTTTGGATTTTGATTTGAATTTTTTTTTCAAATGAAAGACTTCTAAAATGAAAGAAAATATTTTTGGTTAATGTTTTTTATTTGGAATTTTTAAGGAAAGACTTCTAAAGCATGAATTAAAGGAAACCTTTTATTTTTTTTGGATGTTTGAAAATTGGGGAAAAAAGACTTTCTAAAGAAGGAAGTATAGGAAAATATATATATATATTTTTTTGGATTTTTGAAAACTAGGGTCTCAAAGAAAGACTTTCCATAGAAAAAAGTAAAGGAATTTTTTTTTTTTGATTTTAGTTTTTTTTGAAAATTATGAAAAATAAAAGGTAGAAAATATTTTTTGGGATTTTGTGTAACGACCCGACTGGTCGTTTTGCGTATTCGGACTTCGTTCCCTTAAATAAGACTTTCTGTAGCGGCTTATCGTGATTCTTGACTTGCGGGGACTGGTGGTTCAAGATTTGGAAGTGTTTGGAATAGTATAGGAACACTTGGTTCCTTAAGGTTGGCTTTTAATGTCAAGTTTGACTTCGGTCAATATTTTGAGTAAACAGCATCGTAATCGAGTTTCGACAATTCCAGTAGCTTCGTATGGTGATTTCGGACTTGTACATATGTCCGGAATAGGTTTTGGATGACCCGGCAGCGTTTCGACGCCAAATAGCGAAATAGAGTTCCTTAAGTTTGAAATTTGGTTTGGAACGTGATTTTATGTTATCGAGGTCCGAACGGAATTCCGAGACGGGGAAAAGTTCCGTTATGTCATTCATGACTTGCCTGTAAAATTTGGTGTTATTCCGAGTAGTATAGGTCAGTTCGCGCGCATTGAAACCGAATTCAAGAACTTAGAATTTCTTAAGTTTGATCCTAGGGGTTTTGAGGGGTGATTTTGAGATTTAGTATTTTTCCGGGTGTTCTGGAGGCTCGATCTAGTCCGTATAATGATTTAGGACTTGTTGATATAATTGGACGGGGGCTCGGGTGGGCCCAGGTGCCTCCCGGACACCACACGAGGCCAAAAACCAGCTGAAAATGCAGTTGGTGCACCTGATCTGGTGTGACCGCAGGTGCGGGAATTCTGCAGGTGCGGATTTAATTCTGCAGGAGCGGAGCCGCAGGTGCGGTCTCCAGTTCCGCACGTGCGGGCCCAGGATTTCCCGTCCAACTCCGCAGGTGCGAGCCCCAGCTCGTAGGCGCGAGACCGCAGGTGCGGTCCTCGAGTCGCAGGTGCGGACCCCTGTAGGCCAGGCAGTGCACTCTCACTTAAACACGAGATTTCCTCCATTCTTTTCATTTTTCACCACCATTGAAGACTTGAGAGCTTGGGAAGAACTCTCCTCAACCTAGCTACTAAGAGGTAAGTAAATTCCATTTAGAAGTTAGATTATTACACCAAAACATAGGTAGATTAACATTTAAATAGTGGAAATCATAGGGGTTAGAGTGAAAACCTAGAGTTGATGAACTTTAGGGAATTTCACCATTTTTCTACCATGAAATCTGTAATGACCCAGCCGGTCGTTTTGCGTATTAGGATCCCGTTCCTTTAAATGAAACCTTCCATAGCGGCTATTCGTGCTTTATGACTTGCGGGAGCGGGTGGCTCAGGATTTGGGGATGGTTTGGGTGATTTAGGAACACTTGGTTCCTTAAGGTTGGCCTATTTGGCCAAGTTTGACTTTGGTCAACATTTCGAGCAAACGATCTCGGAATCGAGTTCTGATAGCGCTAGTAGCTCTGTATAATGATTTCAGACTTGAGCGTGTGTTCGGCTCGGGTTTTCGATGATCCAGAAGCATTTCGGCGCCCGAAATGGAAATCAAGATTTCCTTATATTTGAAATTTGGCTTGGGACGTGATTTTATGCTATCGAGGTCCACACGGAATTCCAGGATAGGGAATAGTTCCGTATAGTCATTTATGACTTGTCTGCAAAATTTGAACTCATACCGAGTAGAATAGACCCGTTTGGCGCAATGAAGTGAATTCTAGAATTCTTAAGTTCTTAAGTTGATTCAATTTGGTTTTGGGGTTGAATTTTGAGTTTCGTTGTTGTTTTTCATGTTCCGGGAGTTCGAGCGAGTCCGTATCATGAATACATACTTGCCGGTGATTTTGGACGGGGTCCCGAGGGGCTCGGGTGTGTTTTAGACCCCCAGATCTAAGTTAGAAAAAACCAAAAATTCTGCTCTCTGGTTTCCTTCTCTACGATCGCAGAAGGTGGGTTGCGATCGCGGAGAAAGATTTTGCTGGTTTGTTGATTGTTCTCTGCGATCGCAACCTCCCTTTTGCGATCGCATAGGTCTGGGTTTCACACCTTCGCGATCGCAGCCTTTTCTCGCGATCGTATTGAGTCACATCTGGGCTGGGTGAGTTTGTTCTTTGCGATCGCATGACCTCTGCCGCGATCGCACAGGTCAGTCCAGTTGGCCTTCGCGATCGCAGGACACCTATGCGATCGCATAGTGTCGAGTCTAGGGTCGGGCACTTTGTTCTTCGCGATCGCAGAACCTCTGTCGCGATCGCAGAGATCAGGCAAGCTGGTCTTCGCGATTGCAAGCCTCAGGTCGCGATCGCATAGAAGCATTATCTGGGCAGTTTAATTAAATACGGGAGTTGTTATTTTTCACCATTCCCACCTTCTTCCTTGATCTTTTGGAGACATTTCAAGAGATCTATTCCACCATTGTTGTCAAGGTAAGTAAAACTCCATAATTTTTAACATTAATTCCTAGTTAAATCCCCTTCTAAATCCTAAAATTTATGAAATTGGATAGTAATTTAGGGATTTTGGGAATCTTATGTATTATCCATTTTAGCCATGAATTCTAGCAAGAACTTGCACAATTACGATCCTTAGACCCCGAACGTGTGGGCCCGGGGTCGAAATTTTGAAAACTGTCAAGAAGGCCTAATTTTGGGATTTCTTGTTAATTCTCCTTCTTAGAACTGAAATTGATTCAATTATACCATGTTTGGCTAGTTACGAGCCATCGAGGGTAGATTTTCGAGATTCGGGCGCATCCTTGATCCGAGGGGGTGATATCGTCACGAGGTGAGTCTCCTTTCTAACCTTGTAAGAGGGAATTGTCCCCATAGGTGTTCTATGTGTTGTATGTTTGTGTTTGGGGGATACGTGCGTACCACGTGATGAGAGTCCATACGTAGCGACTATTATTTTCACGTCCGGGTAGCTTAGGACCACAGCATGCCATGTATTCTGCCTTAAATGAACTATATGCTTAGATTCATGCTTTTATATATGTTACTGTTTCCCTGAGATTTCATTTACTTAAACAATTGGAAAGGATTGTGGTGAAATGAACTTTACATTATGTGTGCGCATGTTGTCGCTTCGTAATTTACATCCCGTGAACGATATGTAATTTCCTTCACTCTTATGGGAGCGGCCCGTACGCCACGACAGATTTATAGTGCACTCTTGGTACGGGCCAATCGATCCCCGACAGTGCACCGGGATTTAATTAAGAATGCACTTTTGGATCGGGCCGGTCGATCCCCGGCAGTGCATGGACGAAGTTACACTATGATATGATATGATTACATTGATAGACGCACTCTTGGTACGGGCCGGTCGATCCCCGGAAGTGCGTAGGCAGGACTATGATATGATATGATTACATTAATAGACACACTCTTGGTATGGTCCGGTCAATCCCCGGCATTGCGTAGGCAGGATTATGATATGATATGATTACATTGATAGACGCACTCTTGGTACAGGCCAGTCGATCCCCGGCAGTGCGTAGGCAGGATTATTGTTAAGCATGCACTCTTGGTACGGGCCAGTCGATCCCCCGCAGTGCATAACTATTCTTCCTCATGACTCCGACCGGTTGTCTTACTCCTGTGTGCGCATGACTGTTTGGTACCATTTTCCTTATTATTGATTTAGCAGATGCTGGGGAAAAGAGACAGGTGAGTTGTTACTGCTTTCAATATGGACTTGGAAACTCTGTATTTTCTTCACAATTGTGGTGCACTATTTACATGTCTACTGCTTTCCTTATATCATGTTTTATACTATTACTGTTGGACCATAGTGAGTATCGAGTCGACCTCTCGTCACTACTTCTTCGAGATTAGAAGGGATAATCACTGAGTACATATTTATTTATTTACTCATGCTGCACTTTCTACTCTTCTGTACTTGACTGTATAGGTCCGGAGGCTGGTATACCTGATTATCAGGTCGGTGCTAGGTATTGATCGCGTGACTATACTTCACGGTGAGCTGCTCTTCCTGGTGACTTCCTGGCAGCACCCTGGAGTTTCTTTTGTCATATTCTCTGTCTATTTCATTCAGACTGAGGCTCTGTATATATTTTTGACATTGTATATTCAGTAGTTTCCCGTGACACTCGTGACACTAGTTCCTGTCACACACGTAGTTTGTATTTTGGGTTTGGGCTGTGTATCTATATACGTGCTTTGGTTAGGCCCTGTGCCTTTATATTTTCATGATTTTTAATGTCGTATCATGCTAGCATTATGTTAATTGTTTAAAATTGGTAATTTTCGACATGTTTAGATTAGACGGGCAAGGGGATACCATCTAGTGTCTTCTATATTGGCTTGCCTAACCCCGTTGTTGGGCACCATCGCAACCTAAATTAGGATTTGGGTCGTGATAACGTGGTATCAGAGCTTTAGGTTCACGTAGTCTCACGAGTCACGGGCAAACCCAGTAGAGTCTTGCGGATCGGT
This sequence comes from Nicotiana undulata, assembly GCA_005239495.1. Lineage (NCBI taxonomy): Eukaryota > Viridiplantae > Streptophyta > Magnoliopsida > Solanales > Solanaceae > Nicotiana > Nicotiana undulata. The sequence continues at coordinate 51,235 of ML300549.1, forward strand.
ACGGAGATGTCTGTACTTATCTTCAGGAAGTTATAGGGTGTTAAGAAACTCCTCCTTGTTCAGGTCCTTTCGTGCAATCTATGATGTACTAAAATTGATCTTCTACCCTCTCCCAGATGGTGAGGACGCGTGCTTCTCATGTTCCTGATCCAAGGGAGGCCGCTACCCCCGCCGCTCGAGGCCGTGGTAGGGGCAGGGGTAGGGCTCCTGTTCGAGGTAGGGGACGAGGGCATCCCAGAGCTGTACCAGTTGCACTGCTTGAGGATCCTATTATCGAGGAGCAGGATGAGTTGCCTCCAGTTGCTCCTGCTTCAGCGGATTTTATGACGGCGCCAGGCTTCCAGGAGGTCATAGGCCGCATGTTGAGATTTATGGACACTATGTCCCGGGCAGTCGTACTTCCAGAAGACCCTGCTACTTCCCAGGCGGGAGGGGGAGTTCAGAACCCTACCGCTCAGGCCACCGGACAGGTAACAACACATCACACTCTGGGTACACTACCCGTGATCGGGGTTTAGCCTGTGATGGAAGCACCAGAGCCCAAGCCAGTTACAGAGGGTGACCAACAGAAGATGCTTGATAGATGGACCCGACTTCTCCCTCCAGTCTTCGGGGGTGAGAGGGACGAGGATGCCCAGGACTTCATAGACAGGTGCAGGGACATACTGCACAACCTGAGGATATTAGAGTCACATGGGGTAGACTTACATTTCAGCTTGAGGGTAGAGCTCGCCGCTGGTGGCAGTTGTATGTTCTTAGCAGGCCAGTGAATTCTCCTTCTGTCACTTGGAGTCAGTTCACTGAGCTATTCTTGGACAGATACATTCCACCGTCCGAGAGAGAGGAGCTTCGGGGTCAGTTTGAGAGGTTATTGCAGGGGCAGATGTCTGTGACGGATTATGAGGCGAGGTTTTCAGAGTTATCTCGCCATGCTCTGATGATATTGTCCACTGATGTCGAGAGGGTGCGGCGATTCGTGGAAGGCTTACATCCGGGTATCAGGACCTCCATGGCCAGAGAGGTAGAGATGGGTACCTCATACCATCTTGTAGTCGAGATAGCTCGACGGATTGAGGGTTACCGTACGAGGAGCAGGGAGCAGGGTCAGCCAGGTCAGCAAGGGCAGCAGGATAAAAGGGCCAGGTTCACAGGTGACTTTAGGGGTGCTCCAGCTAGGGGCAGGGGTCAGTTCGGAGGCAGCCAGTTTAGTAGGCCTTCATATTCAGCACCTCCACTACCTCCAGGGTTATTTCAGCGAGGCCTCAGTTTGGTGCCATGCCAGAGCGCTCCTACCATCCACCAGCCATCCAGGGTGCACCCAGCGGTTACTCCATCCATAAGAGATCCTCCAGTTCCTATTTTAGTGCCTTTTCAGATGATTCTTACCGCCCTCCAGCTATTCAGGGTTCTTCTTCTTCGGGACAGCAGACTATGGCACCTAGAGGTTGTTTTGAGTGTGGGGCGCTTGACCACATGATCAGGCAATGTCCCAGGTATCGGGGCAAGGCCGTGCAGCAGAGTCACCAGCCTATGATTTCAGCACCAGCAATTCGACCACCTAAGGGTGGGGGTCAGGTTGGCAGGGGCCGTCCTAGAGGGGGAGGCCTGTCAAGAGGGGGTCATTCAGCTCCAGCTTGCCCTGGGGGAGCTCAGTCTTCAGGTTCTGCAACCAGATTCTATGCTATTCCGGCCATATCAGACGCAGTGGCCTCAGACGTCGTGATTACATGTATTATTTCAGTCTGTGGTAGGGAGGGTTCAGTGTTATTTGATCCAGGGTCTACGTATTCATATATCTCAGCATTGTTTGCTCATTTTCTGGATGTTCCTCGTGAGACCTGGGGTTCTCCTTTGTATGTGTCCACCCATGTGGGCGATTCGGTGGTGGTAGACTGGGTCTACCGATCTTGTGTGATTACCTTCTGTGGACTTGAGACTAGAGCCGACCTGTTATTGCTTGATATGGTTGATTTAGAGGTTATTTTGGGCATGGATTGGCTATCTCCTTATCATGTTGTGTTGGATTGCCATGCCAAGACCTTTACATTACCCATGCCTGAGTCGCCGAGGTTAGAATGGAGGGGTTCTTCAGTTAGTGCATTCAGCTAGGTCATTTCCTATATGAAGGCTCGGCACATGGTTGGGAAGGGTTGCTTAGCTTATCTTGCTTTTGTACGAGACACCACCGCCGAGTCTCCTACCATCGATTCAGTGAGTGTTGTTCGAGAAGTTTCGGATGTGTTTCCTTCAGATCTTCCAAGCATGCCTCCAGATCGAAATATAGACTTCTGCATTGATTTGGCTCCAGATACTCAGCCTATTTCTATTCCCCCTTATCGTATGTCTCCTAGGGATCTAAAGGAGTTGAAGGAGCATCTTGAGGAGTTGTTGGCCAAGGGGTTCATCAGGACGAGTGTGTCGTCGTTGGGTGCCCTTGTCTTATTTGTGAAGAAGAAGGATGGGTCTATGCGGATGTGCATTGACTATCGTCAGCTAAATAAAGTGACCATCAAGAATAAGTATCCTATGCCGCGCATTGATGATTTGTTTGACCAGTTGCAGGGTGCTCGTGTGTTTTCTAAGATTGATCTGAGATCGGGTTATCACCAGTTGAAGATTCGGGCTTCTGATGTTCCGAAGACGGCATTTCGCACCAGATATGGCCATTATGAGTTCTTAGTGATGTCTTTTGGCTTGACCAATGACCCAACAACATTTATGGACTTTGTGAATAGGGTGTTCAGGCCGTTTATCGACTCCTTCGTTATTGTTTTCATTGACGATATACTGATCTACTCACAGTATGGTAGAGATGCTGAAATAAACATGCCTAAAACATGTTTTCTAATGCATGCATGGCAGGTACTCCTAAGAATGGTGACTAGTGCACACATATGTAAATAAATCCTATAGCATGGTGTCTACCCATAATTATACTAAACATGCATAACCCCACCCATTTCACTATCTGTGCCCCAGAGTTGTTTTACAATTAATTATTAGAGACCAGCATTGCACAAATTACATAAGTAAATAAAAAAATCAAGAAGTTATATTATAGGGAGCATAACAGTAGGCCCAAGTCTCCTGGTCCAACCGTGCCATATGCCATGACCTGTTTGTAACCCAGGTGTGTCAGAATTCCTTGGGACCTCAGAGGATCCCAGGCAGTGCTCACACCCAAGTACCCTAGCCATAAATGAGTAAGTGCAGTGTGGAATGCTAGCCTTGTGTGTCAGAGTTCAATGGGCACTCAAATGGTCCCCAAGGCAGTGCTCACACCCAAGTACCCTAGCCATAAATGAGTAAGTGCAGTGTGGAATGCTAGCCTTGTGTGTCAGAGTTCAATGGGCACTCAAATGGTCCCCAAGGCAGTGCTCACACGAAGGGGGCTGAACTTAGAGGCTAAGAGTAGTGAGATGTGCTTATAGTTTTGAAAGACTTTAGTATAAAAACAGTATTGAAAAGGGACTCAATTAAGTAAAGAAGTCTTATAAAAGCATAGGAGTTGTTTAGTATTAAAATAGTTTTGACCAGAATTGTGTAAACACTTGAGGAACTAAACAGACAACTGAAAAATCACAGAGCAAACAGGTTCAGCAACAGTCCTTCATACAGGGATAATTGGGGATAAGGGACAGATACACCACATAATAAACAGGAGCACAACACTCTTTAGGTTAAAGAGCAACTAACAAGAATGCAGTAAGGCAAGGATTTTAGAGCAGTTAGTCAAAACATAGATGGATCAGACCATGTTAACATAGAATTAGGGGGTGTATAAGATTAGGAAATAATTGATAATACTAGTATAGCACATGATTCAATAACGAACAGTGAGGACATAGTTGGCAGAGTTAAGCATAGCATCAGAACAATTTAGGATAACAAAGTGACTTGGCGAAAACTGGTGCATACCAGAAATTAGGTAACAAACAAATAATCATTCAAAATAGAGTAGAACCAGTTTAATATATACTACCCAGGAATGGACAGATTCCTAACATGCTGAATATAAGTTAGATTAAGGTAGAATTAACATGCTAAGTGAGAAATATACTAGCTACATATTGAAAAGCTTCAGAATGTCAATGAACAACAACAGTAATAAAACACATAGAGATTGAGGCTTGGATTTAAATCAGAACATACCGGTTAAGAGTGTGAATAGAATAGCATTGTGCAGCGAAGTAGAGCAATAGGACAACAATGTGCAGAACAAGAGAGCAGCAATAAATTACTCAGTTTTGTCTTTCAGCCGACTGAGTAGCCAGTAACCAATAAGAGGAGCAATAGAGAATGTGTAGGAAAGTAAGAGAGAGTTCAGAGCAATATGAGTGTTCTCTGTGTGTATGTGTTTGTGTGCCTATTAATGAATGAATAGAGCATATATAGTTTTGAAAAGCAGGCAGAGGAACAATGTAAAAATAATAGTTCAACAGCAATTATGGAAATAAACATCAATTGAAATCAATTAGGTAGACAGACTTCCTTTAGTTAAGGAATCACACCCAAACGGTAACAAGTAGTGGCAATATAAGGAAAGGAATCAAGTAAAGTGTATATAATTATAGAAATAAGCACGATTAGGATCCAATTAAGACAAGTACTCCTCACAATGATGGAGTCACAGTTCAAACAGATACCACAGTGGTAAATAAGGAAAGAGAGCTAATTGAAAGACTGATTTGAATCATATAAAGAGTAGTAAAGGATAGGGCGTGTGATTAGGGCTAGGTACATGATATATCAATTAAGGAAAGTATATAATTAATTGACAGCATAATTATACATAACATAAGGTAGCAAATAATTCTAAAAAATCAGTAAGAGATCCCTTGAAATCACAGGGAATCTGTTATCAAATAAGGCAAATGTCATACAAATACGCAAGGTCAGTAAGGAGTTCTAAGGAAAAGAAATACACAGAATCATAGTCTTAAGGAAAATATCACACTTTTAAGGAGGATACATAAAATCAGTATAGATTATCATGTAAGCAATCGATAGAATGAATATTCAGGCCAATTAAACGATAAATAACAACATATTGGACCAAAATCAGAGGAACCCTAAGCAAACATTTAGAGAACAGTAGAAGATTGAAAACCCTAAAGAAATACACGGACAACATCATAAGAAACGAAGACACATGAACACGTAATAAAAGATAGTCTAGAAAGTTAGGGCTTTTTAGCATAATAACTCGGACAACAAGAAAAGCATATGAGAATCGTTCAAACACAGTAAAAATCACTAAGAATCAGAGAAGAACCGTTTTTAAAAGGGGTTTGTGAAACCTTAGTTTTTAAAATTAAAAGATGAGGTTTTTTCAGAGAAAACATATAAAGAAGCTTCGTAATACTGTAGATCTAAAGTAGATCAAAAATAAATCGAAAGACATAGGGTTAGGGTTTCGTGGAACCCAGGGAAGTAGGAAAAACCTCAAAGACGGCACCAGCTTAAGCCGGAAAGGGTTGTAATCCTTGCTCAAACGGCCGGGGAGGCCGGAAAGTGGCATAAGACCATGAGAGATGAGTTGGACCGCTCCAGGTTCGCCTGAGGACCCCAGGGTATCACTGGACCAGTGAGAGGTAGGTAGATAACCAGGAGACGATGAAGAACCATGGTTTTCGATGAGAACCAACCGGAGAAGATGGACAGATCCCCATCAGAGGGGAGAAGCCAAGGAAACTTCTAGAGAGAGAGCGAGAGAGTAATAGAGAGAGATAGAGAGAGAATGAGGGGTCGGTTGGGGGGGGGGGGG
>ML300549.1:57122-81841 GCA_005239495.1 Nicotiana undulata
TGGGGGGGGGGGGGTAAATTGAATTAATTATGATAAGTAAAATCTGGGCCGTTGACTCAGATAGATTTGGGGGTTGGGCCGGGTTGTTGGGTTGGTTTAGTGGGTAGGAGGTCCGGATCAAATTGGGTTAAAATTACAATTAAAAGTGGCTAAATGATAAATACCCAATAAAAGTAGATAAATATTTTATAAAAATGGCTAATAATTATAAAAATAAAATTAATGCTTAATAGATTAAGTTAAAATGATTAATTAGTATGACTAATTATTGAGTAAAATTAGCATAGAAATAAGTAATTAGGCTATAATTGCAAAGTTATTGCAATTATAGTTAAATGGTGCCAATGTGGCTAATTTGTGAAATACATATGGTCTTAATATGACCAAAATGATATATTAAATCACGAATTTTTTTTGAAATCATTTGTAATACAATTTATTAGAGATAAAACCATTGGATAAATTAGAATAAATTAATAAAAATGTGGGACAATTATAGAAAATTACCAATTGTTAAAAAAATTGATTTTGAACGTATATATGCAAGTTTAAATAATTTTTAGGAAAAATTGGGTATCAACAATTTACTGTGACTACTTTTGTATCAGCGAATTCCAGATTTACTATAGCTACTTTTGCCTAAGTAAAACTTCTGATTTATCGTGACTACTTTTGATTCAGGAAACTTCTAATTTACTATGATACATGATGTAGTACAAATTGAAAAATAAAGGGGGTAACTTCTCACATATATATTATTTTACCCCCTATGATTGTGGAAACACGAAGATTTTCAATCTTCCAATCATTTTGTAGTCGCAATATGATTTCCATTTGTATTAGTAAACTTCAGGTTTATTAAAACATATGTTTTGACCATAATCATATAATATGAATGACATATTTGTAAATAACCTCTTCTAGAGCCTTCATTTATTATCCACAATCTAATATTTATCAGATACTACTGGTGTCATGTGTCTTCTCGACAGAAAATTAGCTCTCCAGGAGTTGTTGATGCATTTTGTACTATCAAATATTGCTCAGACACTTCTGGTATCATGAGAGAAAATCATAATAAAATACGCAATACAAAGCCAATTCTAAATTTATAAATGTAAGAAATTAAGAACTTTAGTAATTTTACCACCAACTTTGTGACGAATGTCTCCTTCAGGGAGAAATGCCATTAAGATCTGAATATTTTATTTCTAAGAGACAACCACATAGTCAATACATCCTTCAGCGAAAGATATATGAGTTGTTATTTCATTCGGGGAACTCAATAACTAATCATAATATATTAATGTGGTGCAGTAGAAAGCATTCTACAAGAATGCATTTGCCTTAAAATGATACTTAATAAACTTTCCAAGATGTTTTACGTACAACAGGTACGTGCGACAATAATTTTTATGCCACAAAATAATATTTATATCCTTTGTTATTCTAGCTCTTCAGGAGGTGAGTCGAGGTATTTCTTCATTGTCACGACTCAAATTCTAATTCAGGTCGCGATGGCGCCCAACAGCGGGGTTAGGCAATCCGATACAACTTTCACTAAGTGATACCCTTCCCATTCGATCAAACAAGTCAATGATTACCAGTTTATGACAACTAACATGATACTAGCCTTGAGTGAAGGTAAAATCATAGAAGATACAAGGCCGAAATAAAATATACACATAGATATACAACCCAAACACCCAAAAACATATATATATACCGCGTGTGTGCCAGGAACTAGTGTCACGAGTGTCACGGGCAACTACTGAATATACAATGACTACAACATATACAGGGTCTCAGTCTGAATGAAATAGACAGAGAGCATAACAAAAGAATCTCCAGGGTGCTGCTAGGAAGTCGCCAGGAAAGCAGCTCACCGTGAAGAATGACCACGCTATCAATATCTGGCACCGGCCTGAAAATCAGATGGACCAGCCTGCGGACCTGTACAGTCAAGTACAGAAAAGGAAAGAAAGTGCAACATGAGTACATATATATAAATATGTACCCAGTGAGTATCCCGTCTAATCTCGAAGAAGTAGTGACGAGAGGTCGACTCGATACTCACTAAGGTCCAACAGTCGTAAAGTAAGCAGGATGTAAAGAAAACTGTAGGCAATCAAGTACATCAATATCCGGCATCAAATAACAATCTCAAATCAAAAAAGTTTGGTATCCGCCGTGGAGTACGACCCGCTCCCATATGGTACTCACTCACATCGCTCCGCCGTGGCGTACGGCCCGATCCGACCCTGGTAGTCTCAAACTCGTCGTGGCGTACGGCCCGATCCCACCCCGGTAGTCTCAATCTCGCTGTGGCGTACGGCCCGATCCCACCTTTGTAGTCTCAATATCGCCGTGGCGTACGACCCGATCCCACCCTGGTAGTCTCGATCTCGCCGCGGCGTACGACCCGATCCCACCCTGGTAGTCTCAATCTCGCCGTGGCGTACGGCCCGATCCCACCCTAGTAGTCTCAATCTAGCTGTGGCTTACGACCCGATCCCACCCTAGTAGTCTCCATCTCGCCGTGACGTACGGCTCGATCCCATAATATAATCAATCATCACTATGCCGTGGCGTACGACCCGATCCCACAATATAATCAATCATCACTTTGCCGTGGCGTACGACCCGAACCCACAATATAATCAATCATCACTCTGTCGTGGCGTACGGCCCGATCCAACAATATAATCAATCATCACTCTGCCGTGGCGTACGACCCGATCCCATGATATAATCAAACATAACTCTTAAATCAAGCAAGGTATCACAACGTTCAAAGACAATAATACCAATCACACAAGTATACAAGTCATATCTATGCTACAACAGGGAAAAACAATGAACATGTTGTGTCCTAACTACCCGAACGAAACAGTAATAGCCACTACGTACGGACTCTCGTCACTTGGTGCGTACGTAGCCCCCAAACAAGATCACATAGCAAACAAGGTTACCTAGAGGGACAATTTCCCTCTTACGAGATTAGAAAGGAGACTCACCTCGATAAAAGCACTCCTCGGACCAAGGACCGGATCAAAAGATGCGCCCGAAATTCAAAAACTACTCTTGAGGGCTCACAACTAGCCAAACATAGCATAATTGAGTCAATTCATGCTCCAGGAATAAGAATTAACAAGAAATTTCAAAATATAGTATTCTTGAAGGTTTTTGAAATTTCGACCCCGAGCCCACGCGTTCGGATTTTGAAAATTCTCGAAGGAATGAATTACCCGAAGCCTAAGGATCGTAATTACCTAATTTATTTAGGAATTCATGGCTAAAAAGGGATAAGTCACTAATTATCAAAGCCCTAGAAATTCCTACCAAATTTCATGATTTTTGTTTCTTTTAGGAATTAAACCCGTTAAATTCCATGCATAATTGTGATAAACAGGAGAGAATTGCTTACCTATTTAGTGGGTGGTTGTGGGAGGTGTTCTTCAACCTTGGGTGTTCACTAATGGAGGTAAAAGATGACTAATGAGGAAGACAACCCGTAATTGAGCATTTATATACTGCCAAGGAAAACCTTCAGTGCGATCGCAACATCAGGCCTGCGATCGCGGAGAACAAATGACACTGGCCTCCAGGAAGCACTATGTGATCACATAGATGGGGCCTGTGATCGCATAGGGTAGGGAGGTAGGCTTATGCGATCGCAGAGGGTAGGGAGGTAGGCTTATGCGATCGCAGGATTGAGGTCTGCGACCGCAGAGAGGAACAGGCAGTAGGGGGTAGGTAGGTGACGTGTGCGATCGCAGGGGTGAGTATGCGTTCGCAGAGAGTTGGGAAGGGGACCTTATGCGATCGCAGAGTGATGTCTGCGATCGCAGAGAACATTGGATGAACCAGCATAAATACTTCTCTGCGATCGCATCCCTGCTTCTGTGATCGCAGAGAAGGAAACCAGACAGAAAAATTTCTGGTTTTTCTAACTTAGCTCCCGGAGGTCTAAAACACCCCCGAGCCCCCCGGGACCCCGTCAAAAAGCACCGGCAAGTCTGTATTCATGATACGGACTCGCTCGAACTTCTCGGAATATGACAAACAACAACGGAACTCAAAATTCAACCCCAAAACCAAATTAATCAAACTTAAGAAATCTGAAATTCTAGAATTCATTACATTGCGGCGAACGGGTCTATACTACTCGGAATGACCCCAAATTTTGTAGACAACTCATAAATGACTATACGGAACTATTGACGGTCCCGGAATTCCATTCGGACCCCGATAGCATGAAGTCCAGTTCCAGGCCAAATTCTAAACGTAAGGAAATCCTGATTTCCATTTCGGGGCTACTGGAGCTGTCAAAACTCGATTCCAAGGTCGTTTGCTCAAAATGTTGACCTAAGTAAAACTTTGCCAAATAGGCCAACCTTAAGGAACCAAGTGTTCCTAAACCATCCAATTCATTCCCAAATCCTGAACCACCCGCTCTCACGAGTCATAAAGCACGAATAGCCGCTATGGGAGGTTTCATTTAAGGAAACAGGATCTTAATACGCAAAACGACCGGCTGGGTCATTACATTTTCCCCCTCTTAAACAAATGTTTGTCCTCGAACGGGACTAGAATCGTACCTAGAGTGCTGAATAGCTGAGGATATCTACTCTGCATGTCCTGCTTGGACTCCCAAGTCGCCTCCTCAACTGTGGCCCCTCCACTGGACCTTAACCGTAGAAACTGTCTTAGACCTCAACTGGTGGTCCTGTCTATCAATAATGGCCATTGACTCCTCCTCATAACTCAACTGCTCGTCCAACTGTATGGTGCTATAATCAATCACGTGCGAGAAGTCGGCGTGATACCTCCTAAGCATAGATACGTGAAATACCGGGTGAACTCCTGATAAGGCTGGAGGCAAAGCAAGCTCATAAGCAACCTCTCCAACCCGCTTCAGCACCTCGAAAGGACCTATAAACCTAGGGCTCAGCTTGCCTTTCCTCCCAAATATCATAATGCCCTTCATCGGCGAAACCTTCAACATAACCTTATCTTCCCCCATGAATGCTACATCACGTGCCTGTTGATCTGCGTAGCTCTTCTGCCTAGACTGGGCTGTACGGAGCCTTTCCTGAATAATCTTCACCTTTTCCAAGACATATCTCACCAGATCTGTACCATATAGCTTGGCCTCGCCCGGCTCAAACCACCCAATCCGAGAACGACATCGCCGACCGTATAAAGCCTCGAATAGAGCCATCTCGATATTGGACTGATAACTATTATTGTATGCAAACTCTGCTAAGGGCAAGAACAGATCCCATTGACCCCCGAAATAAATCACATATGCCCTGAGCATATCTTCCAGAATCTGAACTGTACGCTCTGACTGGCCATCAGTCTTAGGGTGAAATGATGAACTAAGGTCTATCTGAGTACCCATCTCGCTGTGCAAAGCTCTCCAGAAATGCGAAGTGAACCAAGGACCCCAATCTGAAATAATAAACACCGGCACACCATAAAACCGGACTACCTCCCGAAGGTAAATCTGAGCTAGCCTCTCTGTAGTATAAGTAGTAGCCATAGGAATGAAATGTGCCGATTTGGTCAATCTATCCACAATGACCCACACTGCATCAACCTTCCGCAAAGTACGAGGCAACCCAACCACGAAGTCCATAGTTATTTGCTCCCATTTCCACTAAGGGATGGGCATCTGCTGAAGCAAGCCTCCTGGCCGCTGATGCTCGTACTTAACCTGCTGACAATTAAGACACCTAGCCACATACTGCATAATGTCCTCCTTCATCCCCCTGCACCATTAGTGCTTCCTCAAATCACGATACATCTTCGTCGCTCCTGGGTGAATAGAGTACCGAGAACTGTGCGCCTCTGCTAGAATCCTTTCCCTCAGGCCATCAATATCAGGAACACACAATCGCCCTTAGAGCCGCAGAACACCATCCTCGCCTAAAGTAACCTCCTTGGCCCTGCCCTGGACCACCGTATCCCGTAGCTCTGCTAGACGTGGATCATCAAACTATCGAGCCTTAATCTCTCCTAATAATGAAGACTTAGCAATCATATGAGCTAGAACTCGACGAGGCTCAGAAAGATCCAATCTCACCAGGCGATTGGCCAAGGAATGAATGTCCAGGGCTAAAGGTCTCTCCTCAACTGCAATGTAGGCCAAACTACCCATACTAGCTGCCCGCCTGCTCAAAGCATCTGCCACTACATTCGCCTTGCCCAGATGATACAGAATAGTGAGATAATAGTCCTTTAATAACTCAAGCCACCTTCGCTGCCTCAAATTAAGGCCCCTCTTCTTAAGTAGGTACTGCAGGCTGCGGTGGTCAGTATAGACCTCACAAGATACACCATATAGATAATGCCGCCTTATCTTCAAAGCATGAACAATCGCCGCCAACTCCAAATCGTGTACATGGTAATTCTTTTCATGAAACTTTAGCTGGCGCGAAGCATAAGCAATACTCTGCCATCCTGCATCAGCACACATCCCAACCCGACGCGTGAAGCGTCGCAATACACCGTATATACTCCAGACTCAGAAGGCAATGATAACACTGGTGCTGAAGTCAATGCTAACTTGAGCTTCTAAAATCTCGCCTCACAATCGTCGGACCACTAAAATGGAGCATTCTCCTGAGTTAATCTAGTCAATGGGGCTGCAATAGAAGAAAACCCTTCCATAAACCGACGGTAGTAACCTACTAAACCCAGAAAACTCCTGATCTCTGAAATTGAAGTAGGACGTGGCCAACTCTGAACTGCCTCAATCTTCTGAGGATCAACGTTGATACCCTCACCTGAAACCACATGCCCCAGAAATGCCACGGACTCCAGCCAAAACTCGCACTTAGAGAACTTAGCATATAGATTCTGCTCTCGCAAGGTCTGAAGTACAACTCTCAAATGCTGCTCGTGCTCTCCCAGGCTCCGTGAGTAGATCAATATATCATCAATGAAATTAATAACAAAGGAGTCGATGTACGTCCTGAATACCCTATTCATCAAGTCCATACATGCTGCTGGGGCATTAGTCAAGCCAAAGGACATCACTAAGAACTCATAATGGCCATATCTGGTGCGAAATGCAGTCTTCAGGACATCAGAAGCCCGAATCTTCAACTGGTGATAACCGGACCTCAGATCAATCTTAGAGAACACATGAGCACCCTGTAGCTGATCAAACAAATCATCAATGCGCGGCAAAGGATACTTGTTCTTGATGGTCATTTTATTCAACTGGCGGTAGTCAATACACATCTGCATAGACCCATCCTTGTTCTTCACAAATAGGACTGGAGCACCCCACGACGACACACTCGGCCTAATAAATCCCTTGGCCAACAACTCCTCAACATGGTCCTTCAGTTCCTTTAGCTCCTTAGGATCCATACGATAGGGAGGAATAGAAATAGGCTGAGTATCTGGAGCCAAATCAATGCAGAAATCTATATCTCGATCTGGAGGCATGCCTGGAAGGTCTGAAGGGAACACATATGAAAACTCCCGAACGACAGGCACTAAATCAAGGGTAGGAGACTCAGCGGTGGTGTCCCGCACATAAGCAAGATAAGACAGACACCCTTTCTCGACCATGTGCCGAGCATTCATGAAGGAAATGACCCGGCTGAAGGCACTAACTTAAGCACCCCTCCACTCCAACCTCGTCGACTCAGGCATGGCTAATGTAACTGTCTTGGCATGGCAATCCAGGACAACATGATGAGGGGATAGCCAACCCATGCCCAAGATGACCTCGGAATCAACCATATCAAGCAACAACAGGTCGGCACTGGTCTCAAACCCACAGAAAGTAATCACACAAGACTAGTAGACCCGGTCTACCATTACAGAGTCGCCTACAGGAGTGGATACATACAAGGGAGAATCCAAAAACTCACAAATAACATCTAGAGAATGGGCTAATAATGCTGAAATATATGAATATGTAAATCCTGGATCAAATAACACTGAAGCCTCTCTACCACAAATCAAAATAATACATGTAATCACCACGTCTGATGCCACTGCGTCTGCCCTGGCGGGAATAGCATAAAATCTGGCTGGAGCACCCGAAGACTGAGCTCCCCCGGTATGAGCTGGAGTTGAACGACGCGTTCCTGACAGGCCTCCCCCTCTAGGACGGTCCTTTCCAATCTGACCTCCACCCCTAAGTGGTCGTGCTACTGGTGCTGTAATCATAGGCTGCTGGCTCTGCTGCACGGCCTTGCCCTGATTCCTGGGACAAAACCTCCATGGGTGACCCAGATCCCCACACTTGAAGCAATCCCCTGGCACTACTGCTTGCTTCCCTGAAGAGGAGGAACCCTGAATAGCTGAAGAACAGTGTGAATCCCCTGGTAAGGCACTGGGATAAGAACTGGGGAATCTCTGATGGCTAGGATAACTGGTGGGTGCACTCTGGATGGCTGGAGGATGATAGAAGCGCTCTGGCATGGCGCTAAACTGGGGCCTGATTGGAAAAACCCTAGGAGGTACTGGAGGTGCTGAATAGGAAGGCCTGCTGTACTGGGCACCTCTGTACTGACCCCTGGCCCTAGCTGGAGCCCCTCTGAAGTCACCTGTGAACCTGGGCCTCTTGTCTTGCTGACCCTGCTCTCTACTCCTCGCACGGTAACCCTCGATACGTCTAGCTATCTCGACTACAAGTTGATATGGGGTACCCATCTCTACCTCTCTAGCCATGGAAGTCTTGATACCCGGATGTAAGCCTGCCATAAACCGTCGAACCCTCTCAGCATCTGTGGGCAATATCATGAGAGCATGGCGAGACAACTCTGAGAACCTGGCCTCACAATCTGACATAGACATCTTCCCCTGCTCTAACCTCTCAAACTGACCCCGAAGCTCCTCCCTCTCAGATGGTGGAATGTATCTGTCCAAAAATAACTGAATAAACTGCTCCCAAGTAACCGGTGGAGACCCTGCTGGTCTACTGAGTACATAAGACTGCCACCAGCGGCGAGCTCTGCCCTCAAGCTGGAAGGTCGTGAAATCTACCCCATGTGAATTTAATATCCTCATGTTGTGCAGTCTGTCCATGCACCTCTCGATGAAATCCTGTGCATCCTCTCCCCGCTCACCCCCGAAGGTCGGAGGGCGAAGCTGGGTCCATCTACCCAGCAACTTCTGCTGGTCTATCTCTGCAACTGGCCTAGGCTCCGGTGCTGCCACCGCAGGCTGAACCGCGATCACTAGTGGAATATCTGGAGTACGATGTACTGCTGCTGCTGGTCCTGCAGCCTGAGCGGTAGGGGTCTGAACTCCCCCTTCTGCCTAAGAAGCAGCGGGATCCAACGGAAGTACACCCGCCTGTGACATAATATCCATGAACCTCAGCATACGGCCCATGACCTCCTGGAAGCCCGGCGCCATCATAAAATAAGTTGGTGGTGGAACTACTAGAGGCAGCTCATCCTGCTCCTCAACATAAGGATCCCCAATAAGTGCAACCGGTACAGCTCTGGGACACCCTCGCCCCCTCCTACGAATAGGAGCCCTACCCCTGCCCCTACCACGGCCTCGAGCAGCGGAGGTAGCAACCTCTCCTGGATCACGAACATGTGAAGCAAGCGTCATCACCATCTGTGAGAGAATAGAAGAACAAGTTTGAGTACATCATCGGTTGCACGATAGGATATGAACAAAAAGGAGTTTCTTAACACCATATAGCCTCCTGAAGATAAGTACAGACGTCTCCGTACCGATCTGCAAGACTCTACCGGGTTTGCCTGTGACTTGTGAGACTACGTGAACCTAAGGCTCTGACACCACGTTGTCATGACCCAAATCCTAATTAAGGTCGCGATGGCGCCCAACAACGGGGTTAGGCAAGCCGATATAACTTTCACCAAGTGATACCCTTCCCATTCGATCAAACAAGTCAATGATTACCAGTTTATGACAACTAACATGATACTAGCCTTGAGTGAAGGTAAAATCATAGAAGATACAGGTCCGAAATAAAATATACACATAGATATACAGCCCAAAACCCCAAAAAAATATATATACCGCGTGTGTGCCAGGAACTAGTGTCACGGGCAACTACTGAATATACAATGACTACAACATATCAGGGTCTCAGTCTGAATGAAATAGAAAGAGAGCATAACAAAAGAAACTCCAGGGTGCTGCTCGGAAGTCTCCAAGAAAGTAGCTCACCGTGAAGTATGACCACGCTATCAATATCTGGCATCGGCCTGAAAATCAGATGGACCAGCCTCCGGACCTGTACAGTCAAGTACAGAAAAGGAAAGAAAGTGTAGCATGAATACATATATATATATATATATATATATGTACCCAGTGAGTATCCCGTCTAATCTCGAAGAAGTAGTGACGAGAAGTCGACTCGATACTCACTAAGGTCCAACAGTCGTAAAGTAAGCAGGATGTAAAGAAAACTGTAGGCAAGTAAAACAAATAATCAAGTACATCAATATCCAGCATCAAATAACAATCTCAAATCAAACAAGTTTGGTATCCGCCGTGGCGTACGACCCGCTCCCATATGGTACTCACTCACATCTCTCCGTCGTGGCGTACGGCCCGATCCCATTGTGGTAGTCTCAAACTCGCCGTGGCGTATGGACCGATCCCACCCTGGTAGTCTCAATCTCGCCGTGGCGTACGACCCTATCCCACCCTAGTAGTCTAAATCTCAATGTGGCGTACGGCCCGATCTCACCCTGGTAGTCTCAATCTCGTCGTGGCGTACGGCCCGATCCCACCCTAGTAGTCTCAATCTCGCCATGTCGTACGGCCCGATCCCACCTTGGTAGTCTCAATCTCGCCGTGGCGTACGACTCGATCCCACCCTGGTAGTCTCAATCTCGTTGTGGCGTAAGACCCGATCCCATAATATAATCAATCATCACTCTGTCGTGGCGTACGACCCGATCCCACAATATAATCAATCATCACTCTTCCGTGGCGTACGGCCCGATCCCACAATATAATCAATCATCACTCTGTCGTGGCGTACGGCCCGATCCCACAATATAATCAATCATCACTCTTAAATCAATCCAGGTATCACAACGTTCAAATACAATAATACCAATCACACAAGTATACAAGTCATATCTATGCTACAACAGGGAAAAACAATGAACATGTTGTGTCCTAACTATCCGAACGAAACAGTAATAGCCACTACGTACGGACTCTCGTCACTCGGTGCGTACATAGCCCCCAAACAAGATCCCACGGCAAACAAGGTTACCTAGAGGGACAATTTCCCTCTTACGAGATTAGAAAGGAGACTCACCTCGATAAAAGCACTCCTCGGACCAAGGACCGGATCAAAAGATGCACCCAAAATTTTGAAACTACTCTTGACGGCTCACAACTAGCCAAACATAGCATAATTGAGTCAATTCATGCTCCAGGAATAAGAATTAACAAGAAATTCCAAAATATAGTATTCTTGAAGGTTTTTGAAATTTCGACCCCGGGCCCACGCGTTCGTATTTTGAAAATTCTCGAAGGAATGAATTACTCAAAGCCTAAGGATCGTAATTACCTAATTTATTTAGGAATTCATGGCTAAAAGGGGATAATTCACTAATTATCAAAGTCCTAGAAATTCCTACCAAATTTCATGATTTTTGTTTCTTTTAGGAATTAAACCCGTTAAATTCCATGCATAATTGTGATAAATAGGAGAGAATTGCTTACCTCTTCAGTGGGTGGTTGTGGGAGATGTTCTTCAACCTTGGGTGTTCACTAATGGAGGTAAAAGATGATTAATGAGGAAGACAACCCGTAATTGAGCATTTAAATACTGCCCAGGAAAACCTTCACTGCGATCGCGACATCAGGCCTACGATCGCGGAGAACAATGACCCTGGCCCCCAGGAAGCATATGTGATCGCATAGATGGGGCCTGCGATCGCAGAGGGTAGGGAGGTAGGCTTATGCGATCGCAAGAGTGAGGTCTGCGACTGCAGAGAGGAACATGCAGTAGGGGAGGGGGGTAGGTAGGTGACTTGTGCAATCGCAGGGGTGAGTCTGCGTTTCGTAGAGAGTTGGGAATGGGACCTTATGCGATCGCGGAGTGATGTCTGTGATCGCAGAGAACATTGGATGGCCCAACATAATTACTTCTCTGCGATCACATCCCTGCTTCTGCGATCGCAGAGAAGGAAACTAGACAGAAATTTTTTTGGTTTTTCTAACTTAGCTCCCGGGGGTCTAAAACACCCCTGAGCCCTCCGGGACCTCGTCCAAAAGCACCGGCAAGTCTGTATTCATGATACGGACTCGCTCGAACTTCCGAAACATGAAAAATAACAACGGAACTAAAAATTCAACCCCAAAACCAAATTAATCAAACTTTAGAACTCTGAAATTCTAAAATTCATTACATTGCGCCGAACGGGTCTATACTACTCGAAATGACCCCAAATTTTGCAGACAAGTCATAAATGACTATACAGAATTATTGCCGGTTCCCGAATTCCATTCGGACCTCGATAGCATGAAGTCCCATTCCAGGACAAATTCTAAACTTAAGGAAATCCTGATTTACATTTCAGGCGCCGAAACGCTCCCTGGTCATCAGAAACCCGGGCCGAAGATACGCCCAAGCCCGAAATCATCATACGTAGCTACTGGAGCTGTCAGAACTCGATTCCGAGGTCGTTTGATCAAAATATTGACCGAAGTCAAACTTGGCCAAATAGGCCAACCTTAAGGAACCAAGTGTTCCTAAACCATCCGATTCATTCCCAAATCCCGAACCACCCGCTCCCGCGAGTCATAAAGCACGAATAGCCGCTATGGGAGGTTTCATTTAAGGAAACGGGATCTTAATAAGCAAAACGACCGGCTGGGTCGTTACATTCATTCACTCCAGGAAATGATAATGTGCTTAAAAAATAACTTTGAATAACTCATTATTTTGTTTAAGCACGGAAATACACACTTTTATAATATTTTCCTACTTTAGGAGGAAATTTCAATTGTGTTACTTCTTCAGGAGAAAATTTAAAATACGAAATATTGAGTATATATTCTCTCAATCATATTACCTCTTCTGGAGGTGAATTGTAATATATTTACATCAAGAGAGCGTTCATATTTACGAGCTTTATTATTATTATTATCACGTTCACTTCAGGGAATGGATTAATATTTATCAAAATTTCTCATTTTTCAGGGAATGGAACATAATTATCTGAACCTGCATCAATCACACCAAATTGTGTGATGGATTAGAACCTCTTTTAAGATAATGCTACTTCAAGTGCAAATAGAGGCATGCAAGTAATATAGAGAAATTTTCTCTAACTTATCTTCAATTGTAACCATAGAAAGCCTAAATTATCACTTCTGGTGGTCATAGGCATATACCACTTCTGGTGGTTAACAAAACTTAGTTACAATGAGATATACGAAACATAACCACTTCCGGTGATTGTATATTTCTTGCAAACTCTGCCGGAGTTTAAGTGAATCTAATAATGTTACCCATTTTGTAATTCTTTATTAAGATAATCAAAAGGAAAATAAGTACTAAAATAGAGACTGTGTAAGTATACATAGCCACCAATCGTTTTCCACAGAAACTGCTAGGGCAGTCTCGCCATCATATAATACCTTAAGTAAAATCATCTTTTTTCTCTTTCTAATTTCATGAGATCTCATCCAAGTAAAATGACATCTACATTATTATTTGGCTAGAAAGACGTGATTAACATACATGATAAATATACATTTAGAACAAGAAAGTTCATACCTTGGATACTTTCAAAGATTTGCTCGATATGGCAGAGTCTCGTGCTGATAACGTGTTATAAAATAACGACTGCTAAGTAAATAAACCGAAGACAAGTATATAGAGGGAGATTGATATCTTATTCAATTTTCAAACTGATGTACATAATGAACTGAATTCTCCTCTATTTATAGAAGAAGGAAGCTGCTGTGTAAGCTGCTACTGTAAGCTGTTGTGTAAGCTACTGCAAGCTGCTGTGTAAGCTGCTACTGTACCAGACATAAATAATCTTCTATCGGAGATAATATTTATTCATAACTAAGTACCGGAATAATAAGCTTCTTCAGAAAGCTTATGAACATCCAATATATATATATATATAGGAGAACCTAAATTACTGAGCAGTTCTGGATGAATATCTTTAAATAGAGCGACATGAATATTGCGGATCGATAGTAATTATATTGTCTAGTTTGAGAATGATCTCAACTGGTTTGAGATTAATGTGTAGTGGCTAGTGGGTATTGTTTCAATTACCTTTTTTCTAATTTCCAAAGCTTTAGCTAATCTATCTTTTGGTTTTTTTAATTTGTTTTGATTCGGTTTGTTATCCATTTTTTTCTAATTCGTAATTTGTTTTAGCAGATGTTCTTTATTGGACTAAGCCA
Source organism: Nicotiana undulata (assembly GCA_005239495.1). NCBI lineage: Eukaryota > Viridiplantae > Streptophyta > Magnoliopsida > Solanales > Solanaceae > Nicotiana > Nicotiana undulata. The sequence goes on from ML300549.1 coordinate 71,529, forward strand.
AAACTAGAGTAAATAGCCTTTTTATTTCAGAAACTAGACTGTCATGTTTATTTTCTTCAAGTAAATATTAAAAGGTAAAGTGATGTTTTATACATCAATATAACATAAGAGGGAGGTGATTTGTGTGGTGTCCAATTTTCGCGTGCACTAGTTATAGAAGGATCATGCTCTTCTATGTGTTCCAACACCTACTGTTTGCGGAATAATAAATACAGAATACAAAGAACACAGAGATTTTACGTGAAAAACACCTGGCTCAAAGACGAAAAAATTACGACCTACTTCCCAGTAGAATTTTTTCCAAAACTCTTTACTAAATCAGTGAGCCAAACAGCATTTACAAAAACTCTTTTGTAAACCTAGGATTACCTCTAATCCCTTGTAGCAAACTAGCCTCTAGCTATTTGCGAAAAACTTAGCTATAACTTGAAACACACAGTACCTATTATAGACGCTTTTAGATAAAGCTGAAAAAGTACAAGTTAAAATCACCTACTACAAATAAACTAGACTAAAAGAAAACCGTTGAAACTGGTTCTTGTAGCTGGTTCAAGTAGCTTCATATTCGCACACTCAAAGCTCACACGATCTGCTTACAAAATTGTCTCGCTAATTTGTCTCTCAATTCTTGCCTAACTTTTGCTTTTGTGTGTACCTGTACAATAAGAACAATCTACAATATATAGGATTCGTAGATAAAGAGTTAACTAGAATTCTAATGCTACTCTCACTTGGTGGAAGAATTCTAGTTAATCTCAACTCCTCAAATCCTTGCTTATCTTTGATTATGTTCTTCCTGAATAAGGAGTCCTTCTCCTTATCATTTTGCAATCTTTTCGATCAGGATATATCTCTTATTTTATCATATTTCGTTCCTGAATGTGCACCTCACGTGCCTTTGACTCTACTTGTGTCTATGTCTGTCAGTGATGTACCTGGTTCATTTTTGAGTTCCTTTGTCAATCTTCAAAACTATTCAATTTCATGGACCAACATAAAGATATTTAAAGTGACAAATATCGAAGAATAAAGAGTAAAAAAAAAGATTTTTAATAGGTTTGACAAAATTTGAATAGAAGAAAATAAAAGGTTTGTCACGAAATGAGAAGAATGGGGAACGAAAATTAGAAACTTGATTGCCAAGTGATACAATTCTCATGTAAAGCGAGTTCTTGCCGCAGGTGCTGCATGACCCCAAAAAACAAATTTGAAGTCGCAGGAATGCCGATGGCATACTGTGGAATGGATGATACGATGAGAAACCCAAACCCACACCTCGAACTAACAGCTTGTCTGGATGATTGTTACTCGTTGTATCGTATTGAGCTTGTCTGCACCTCAAACTCATGCCACTTATTCCAGAAATCAGGGCCTGATCTAGGGTCTGCGAATTGTGATGAGTGTTTGTACAGTGCACGGGCACGGTCAATCTCTCCTAGGCTCTTCTCCAGTTCATCAAACTTTAAGCACATAACTTTCACATCCTTGTCTGGAAGCCCAGACTCAATTGCTTGTTCATATATCTCCCTTGTTCTTGGAACACCATATATCTCGGCTGCACGAGCTATGTAAATCTTTCTAGCTTGATCATACACCCTCATAGCCCGCTTGGCAAGACCATAGTCTTCCTCTAACTTAGCATATTGAAGATACAATGGCTTCACGGCATCAGCAGGGGCCTGCTAGGAATTGAGGCAGTATGAGGTGAGTATCAAAACATACCTAGTCAAATAGAATTTATGGAGCATGCTTTGAGATGCAATGGAGACAAGAGGTAGTTAAACATTAAATAAGAGACTTTACAAACAACATTAAGCAAAATTTCTCCCATAATTTGGAAGTGCAATTATTACCTAAGAGAAGGCCAAATATAGGTATTCTAGACCCAAAAAACAGGATTTTGTGATATTGGCAAGTTACCGGAAACATAGGTGAAGCTGTGCTGTGCAGCCAAAATAAATATACAATGCACACAGGTAGACACAGAAAGACGTCAAACTAAACCTAAGAAGGGAAATCAAGAAGAAGCACAGTAGACTGCATGAAATGATTCAATGAGTGGCCTCTTTATAAATAAATAAAAAAAGGCAGCCCAGTGCACTAAGCTCCCGCTATGCGCGGGATCCGGGGAAGGGCCGGACCACCCGTACGCAGCCTTACCCTGCATTTCTACAATGAGTGGCCTCTTTATCCAGGTAGAAATACTAAGGAGGTAGTATAAGTAGAGGACGAGGAATGCCAAAGAGATATTTTAGGAAGTAGTTGAAGAATAATGATAAATGGTGGCTTGATGGGAGATGGATTTCAGGACACTAAACAGGTTAATCACCCAACAATATAGGTAGCCAATGATTTCTCCCATCAGTTTAAAAAGATCCGCCAATTGTTCTTCTATTACTATATTAAGTTACACCAGAAGAAGTGTTGGGCGTTAGTTGATTGATTGACACTAAATTGGACCCCAAAAAGAAGTGGATGTTCCTGCGGTGCAAGAGGTATGCAAGTCCAAGGAGTTGTAAAGAATATCAGATCTGTACAAACAGTCAAAAGAGTGACTGCTGCCCTTATGTATATTTTACATGCATAATCATATGATATTGTTAATTAGAAGTGAATGTCCCACTATCAGAGAGATTGGTAATATCTCTACAATTCATTAAAGGAGATGGAGAAAAAACAAGGAAAAACTCATGATATTTTTATACATAAGTTGAGAACTATACCACTTAAAACAACGAATCCTTGAACTCCAGTAATGACCATTGATAAATTTACCTTTTTGGGGCATATTAGGATTCGATTATACAGTTCAAATTTATATCCTAGCAAACCAAAGGTTTATTTGTTGACTGAACGCAAATGGTATTGTTATATACATACCTCTTCCACGGCATGGTCAAATAACTCTCTAGCTCGTTCCAGCTTTGACTTCCCATATCTCTTCACAAATTTGGAAAGATAGGTAACCCATATATCCTTTACATGTCGGTACTTGAAGATCTTCACACCCCTCTCATAAACCTTGAATGCATCCTCAAAGTACTTATGATCCTACACAAAATGAAAACGAGACATCAGGTTAGCACCAGAGAGCAAAGAAATCTATTATTCTTTTCTTGAGTTCTTTGCATTTTGCACCTCTATATGCATCTTTTTTTCCCTTAATCTTCACTTTATCCTCTTGTTTCTTATGAGTTACATCTTAATATTTTAATGTCTTTGTGAAATAATAAAAGACTCATTTTGTGATGGATAAAATCATAAATATAGTAATTATGTAATCAACAAAAAAGATTACATCTTAATATTTTAATGTCTTTTTGTAATAATAAAAGACCCATTTTCTGATGGATAAAATCATAAAAGTAGTAGTTATGTAATCAACAAAAAAGAACAGTGAAGGGAGAGAAGATGAAAAACTGGGGGAGTCATGGGAAAAGCAGCCAAACAACATTAGTAAAGCCATCCAGTAAATAGTCACTATGCGAAGGGCTCCTTCTAGATGGCATTATGGCAAATCAATAAAAGTGAAGAATTCCAGGTGATAAAAGTAAGAGTGGAAGGACTTCATGCTGTAAGCAGACATTACGATAGCATTGTGCAGCATAAGGACATCGCTCCACTACTTGGACTTGTGAAGAAGACACTATCTCATATTTGTTACACATTCTTTTGGGGGAATTAAAAAGAAATTTCGCCTAGCCAGTTATTCACTTTATAAGCTGGAGATTACTAGATTGCTCATGTTCCCTTCCCTCTTTCTCCCACTATTGCCCCTTATTCCTTTTCCTTGTATTTTTACTCTTCCAACTCCACCTTATTTTCTTCTGGGTAGTTCAATCCCTGTTTTGCCCTCACAGAATTATCTCTTCTAAAGCTTTGCAAAATAATCAATAGGTTAAGGGGTAAATCGTATAAATAAAATAAAAAAATAGAAAAAGGTGCAAACCAAGAAATGGTTCATGCATTAGGGATGCAACATGCAAAGAACTCCCATTCTTTTAAAAGCATGTGAAATAGTAGGATCAAACCAACGTAAAGATGAGAACAAAACTAGACAGTCAGTGCAAGTAAAATGCATACCTCCAAAAGTACTGCATAGTTTATTATAATCTGGGGTGTAGCAATTTTCAGATCCAAAATTCTCTCCTATACTGCACGAGTTGACTCTAAGGTTCCTAGACTCTCCTCCAAATCCACATACAATAACCAAAGCCTTAAAGATTTGTGTAGCTTCATCTGCACAGGTTCATTTCCATCTGCAACAATTGCATATTAAAATATGAAGAGAGCACCCAAGTGTTAGCCCAAATATCCATACAACATTAATTGATTGGAATGAAATTAGATATCTGGATTCCACAGTCATGATATACTGAATGTTATCTTAAAACATTTCAGCTGTATTTTTGTCACGACCCAAACTGGAGGGTCATGACTAGTACCCGAGCCATATTTGCCGAGCACCAACGTACATTTTATCTAAATTGTTTTTTTATTATCTTTAAAGGCCGACGAGATCAATATAAGTTCAAGATATGGATTATCACCAAACAATGATAGATAATAGAATTAACATGGATAACATGGGATAACAAGACTTCCAAGAAACTACATATAAGTTAGGGGCTACAAAACTTCCATGAAAGACTATACAACATAAATCATCCGACAAGGCATACCAAACTATACATAAGCTGACACTTGTCTATGAGCCTCTAAAGGAGCATAAGTAATGCAACATAGTCGGAACAAGGCCCCGACATACCCATAATATCTATAACAAAAATGCATACCAAGACCACGGCAAGTCCGGAGAAGGGATCTCGCCTATAACCGCTGAACTGGAAAGCCTACTGTGGTGGGGGAACTGCGTCTACCTGTCTATCAGGACCTGCAGCACGACATGCAGCGTCCACAAATATAAAGGACGTCAGTACGAATAATGTACTGAGTATGTAAGGCAGGTATATATAAATATGAACAATAGTGTAAAGAGAGGTAGAGAATATACAACATGTAACCTCTGAGGCTTATAAGAAACAGTAACATGAAATGCATGATACGTATATATACATAATCTTTTAAAGACATCCGCCTCTGTGGGCATCATCATTATCTTATCAACATCCGCCTCTGTGGGCATCATCATCATCACATCATACCCGGCCTCAAAGAGGACTCGGTAAACCCAACTGATCAGTGGTTGCACAATAGGTGCCATACCCGGCCGACTATAGCGCGGCTCGGTAGAGTAAAATAGATACATATATATACTGCATGCTGGACTCATTGCAATCATATTCTGAACCTTTTGGAGTGATGTAAGGTCGATATTCTCCGTAAACATTATTAGGGCTAACTCTTCATCGAGAATATTATAAGAATTGGGAAGTACCAACAACATTGAGAATAAGAATAAGAGAAGCAACCTCAACATCAATTGTTCCATAAGAAGGGAAACAATATAAGTACTGCTAGCTTCTAAGAGTAGAGTATCTTTGGAAGCTCGTTCATTGCATTTTGTACAATCAGAGTCGTGCAAAAGAAGGAAAATGATAGACTCACATACCTTGTATATAATGCTCCGATCTCAAGCTATGCAATTTTCATGACTCCTTAGTCTACAATAAGAGAAACGACACTATCGTTATCATTTGAGCGTCATAACTATTGTGTATCGACCACAACCTATTTTACGATGAAACGGACAGCACCTCCCCTATATATATGACTTCACACAAGTCAAAACAATCACTAAACAGCCCAAACAACATCAATAAATATCAAATTGAGCCTCCCAAAACAGTCCACACACAACCTAATAACTTTATACATAAGACAACCACCGTAGTCGTGTCAAACGACCCGGAAATGTTACGACGAACGACCAGCCCACAATCCTACATCTATATGGTGTTTCTCCACACCCTTCCTCCTCCAAAACTCCACAATACAGTAGTAAAACACGCAGCCCAACAGCAACACAAAACAATCCGCAAAACAGTCCGCTACAAGTGAATAACTCGAACTCACGGCTTCCGATCACCGTCCCGTGAGTTCTTAAAAGTATAAAACTAATTACCTTGAATTTACAGCACAAAAAATGGATGAAAGAGAGCAGTAAACTCACCTTACTTGCTGGGTAACTCAGCCCTTATCTTGGTTCTTCAAACTCTAGGGTTTACCCCCAATTTGAACTTGAAAGAGAGGGAAAATCAATTAGGGTTTGTGGGTGATTTTTGGGAGGAAGTTTGCAGGGGTTTAGGTCTGGTTATTTGTGAGTTATAATGGGGTATATACTGAAGTAGATAAGCCTTTTAATGGGCTTTGTGGCTGACCCGAAATTGCCTCTTTTTGGGCTATCATTTAACCAAGTAGGTGACCCACCTACTTGTCACCTAGCAGCTTGTGCAGTCTCGCGAAAATGTCTATATCTCTCTACTCCGATGTCGTATTGATAAAAGGTTTAATGCGTTATAAACTAGACCCATATATCTTCAATTTAATGGGTAGATCACCCTGTAATTCATAGTAGATTGGGAGAAAAGCTTAATAACATTTGACCTAATGTTTAAGTAAAACTATGAACCTAAGTTGCGACAACTCTTGTCGACTTTTGTTTCATAACTTGTTTGACTCCAAGACTATGATACGGATATTATATGATTCAAAAAACTTAAAACACGACCTCTTGAGAGTATCAAGCACCCCTAGGTTTATCCAAAAATACGAGTTACAACCTCGTTGATTCGTTTAACTTATAATACGTGTTAATCACTCTTATACACTCTTGTATCATTTAAGATCAATATGATTAACTTCTTATCATATCAAAGATAATCTCTTCTCATGTATTTGTCGATTATCTTATGGCATGAGCCAACATACGTGAATATGGGTTGTAACAATTTTGTAGACTAAGATTGATTGATCATGGAGTTCCAAAATCACAAATTTGCAGCCAAGTCATAAATGACATAACAGAACTATTCTCGGTCTCGAAATTCTGTTCGGACCTCGCCGGGTCGCAAAACATCGGTTGATTCGCCTATGGCATTGGTGTTTCAGTAGGGATATTACTATTAATTACAACAACCACCTTGACATCTTACTTTTTTACAAGACATCAAACCACTGTGCCGCCACAAAGGACGAGGCAAAGGAATGGAAATAGCAACGAGGACGTTCAAGAAGTTGTGGTGGAAGTGGGGCTTGATGAGGAAACCCTATTGAGTTATCCGAAATTGTTGTATTCAGAAGATAAGGTCAATCACAAGGATTCAACAGCCACTTGTTGCAGCCAACTTTGAACTGGCTCAATCTTCTGAGAATCAACCTTGATATCCTCTCCGGATACCACATGCCCTAAGAATACCACGGAATCTAACCAGAACTCACACTTGGAGAACTTATCATATAGCTTTTGTTCCTGCAAGGTATGGAGCACAACTCTCAAATGCTGCTCATGCTCACCCAGGCTCCGTGAGTAAATCAAGATGTCATCAATAAAGACAATGACGAAGGAATCAATATACGGCCTGAATGCTGGGGCATTATTCAAGCCAAAAGACATCACCAGGAACTCATAGTGGCCATATCTTGTACGAAATGCAGTCATCGGGACATCCGAGGCCCGAATCTTCAACTGATGATAACCCGATCTCAAATCAATCTTAGAAAACACCCGAGCACCCTGCAACTGGTCAAACAAATCATCGATGCGCGGAAGAGGATACTTGTTCTTGATGGTTACCTTATTGAACTGGCGGTAATCAATACACATCTGCATAGACCCATCCTTCTTCTTCACAAATAGAACATGAGAACCCCATGGAGATAAACTCGGCCTAATGAACCCCTTATCCAACAACTCCTCAAGCATCTCCTTCAACTCCTTAGGATCCATACGGTACGGGGGAATGGAAATAGGCTGAGTATCTGGAGTTAAATCAATGCAGAAATCAATGTCACGATCTGGAGGCATGCCTGGAAGGTCTGAAGGAAATACATCAGCAAACTCTCGAACAACTGGCACTGAATCAATAGTCAGGGACTCGGTGGTGGTGTCCCGCACATAAGCAAGGTAAGGCAAACAACCCTTCTCGACCAAATGTCGAGCCTTCATGAAAGAAATGACCCGGTTGGATGCACTAACTGAAGAGCCCCTCCACTCCAGCCTAGGCGACTCAGGCATGACTAAAGTAACTGTCTTAGCATGGCAATCCAGCACGACATGATAAAGAGATAGAAAATCCATGCCTAGAATAACCTCGAAATCAACCATGTCGAGCAACAAAAGGTCTGCTCTGGTCTCGAACCCACTGAAGGTAATTACACAAGACCGATAGACCCGGTCTACCACCATAGAATCGCCCACAGGAGTGGACACATATATGGGAGAACCCAAAGACTCACGAGGAACATCCAGAAAATGAGCAAATAGTGCTGAAACATATGAGTAAGTGGATCCTGGATCAAATAATACTGAAGCCTCTCTACCACATACTGAGATAATACCTGTGATCACGGCGTTTGAGGCCACTACATCTGATCGGGCCGGAATAACATAAAATCTAGCTGGAGAACCTGAAGACTTAGCTCCCCCAGAGTGAACAGGAGCTAACTGACCCCCTCCTGATTGGCCTCCCCCTCTAGGACGACCCCTGCCGACCTGTCCTCCACCTCTAGGTGGCCGGACTGCTAGTGTTGAACTCATAGGCTGATAACCCTGTTGCACTGTCTTGCCCCGAAACATGGGACAGGCCCTCCTCACATGGCCTAAATCCCCGCACTCGTAACATCTCATAGGTGGCATATCCTGCTATCCCTAAGAAGAAGAATCCTGAATGGCTGGAGAGCGATGTGAACCCTCTCGCATAGAACTGAAATAAGAATTGGAGGATCTCTGTCGACTGGAGTAACCACTAGGTGAACTCTGAATAGCTGGAGGACGGTACGAGCTCTCTGGCATGGCACTGAACTGAGGCCTCACTGGAACACCTCGGGGAGGTGGTGGAGGTGCTGAATATGAAGGCCTGCTGGGCTTACCACCCCCAAACTGACCTCTGCTCCTAAATGGGGCATCCCTGAAATCTCGGGAGAACCTAGCCCTCTTGTCCTGCTGACCTTGCTCCCTGCTCCTCGACCGATAACCCACGATCCTGCGAGCAATCTCTACCACGAGCTGATAAGGAGTACCCATCTCCACCTCTCGAGCCATGGTGTCTCTAATACCTGGATGCAATCCCGCTACAAACCTCCACACTCTCTCAGCATCAGTGGGTAATATCATAAGTGCATGGTGTGACAACTCTGAAAATATGGCCTCATAATCTGTCACTGACATCTGCCCCTGCTCTAGATGCTCAAACTGACGCCGCAGCTCTTCCCTCTCAGAGGGTGGAATATATTTGTCCAAGAACATCTGCCTGAACTGCTCCCAAGTGACAGAAGGAGAATTAGCTAGCATGCTGAGTATATAGGACTGCCACCACCTGCGAGCTCTGCCCTCTAACTGAAATGTGGTGAAATCCACTCCATGGGATGCTAGGATCCTCGTGTTGTGCAGTCTGTCCCTGCACCTATCAATGAAGTCCTGGGCATCCTCGCCTCGCTCACCCCCAAAGACTGGAGGGAGCAATCGAGTCCATCTGTCCAGCATCTTCTGCTGATCTCCATCCGCAGTTGGTCTAGGCTCAGCTGCTGCCATAGGTTAATTTCCACGTTCCTAATCTTAATTCCCACCCGTAAATTCATGATTTTTGAGTTGAAATTGGGGGAAATTGGAAGAAACTTCTTAAACCTAATTTTGGGGTTTTGATGGGGTATTTGACCTCCAATTTGAGATATTTTCATATGGTTTGACTCGTGAGTGAATAAGGATTCGGAAAATGAATAATTTATCCGATTCTGAGACGTGGGCCCGAGGGGCGTTTTGGTCAATTTTTCTAAATTCGCGTATTAGTTCCGAATTTATTTGTTACTTTGATTTCTTGAATTTATATTTACATTACACCATCGAATTGAATAGATTTGGGCCACTCGGAGTTGGATACTCATGGCAAGAGAGTGGTAGCGGTTGATTGGCACCGTCGAGGTAAATGGCCTGCCTAACTCTGTGTTGGGGAATTTTCCTTAGATATATTGACTGGTTTTTACTGTAAAAACCCTGTGTACGTGAGGTGACGAGCGCGTGCATGGGACATTTTCACGGAAATTCCATTGTTCTTTCTACAACATGCCTCAATTTCAATTCTATTATTACTGTCATCGATTGAGCTGAATAACAATTTAATATTTTATCATAACAA